>JBBYHH010286423.1:0-12651 GCA_038382905.1 Daphne laureola
CAGATATTACTGGACTGGATCTCCATTTGGGCCCGTGGAAAGCCCGGTCTTATCTCGAACAAAAAGTATGTACAAATATTCATTGAATACCAGAGTTGCATAAATGAAAAAGAGTCTCATTATTGTACAGTAAATTAACTAGTGTTTTTATTTTTTGTACTGCCGTCCCCAAAAAGCACTATATATTAGTATTTTTTACTGTTTCATAATATTTAATTTATAATTTATTTTTATTAATATTTAGATATTTTAAATTAAATATATATCATAATTAAAAGTATAATTTTTTTAAATATATATTTTTTGAATCTTTTATTTTTTTGAAATCAGGGGCAGTGATTAAATTAGCACAATTTAAAAAATTTAGTGGTTTAATTTATTGTCGTTGAATCGCGGTCCCAGGCCCGCGAATTGCAGCTCTAGATTCTGATTTACCTCCTGGTATTTTTTTCTTCTCAATTTCGGAGTTTCTGACGACGGTTCGATGATGGTCCAACGGATTTGGGAGTTCATATGAAGTTTGAAATTTTTGAATTGATTTGTTAAGTTTAGAATTATTTAGGGATGATTAAAATGTTAAATTAAAAAAATTAGGTTGCAAATTGATTTTATGGGTAAATTTAAATAGTTAAAATTATTATTTTTTGAAAAAAAATGTTAAAAGTAACGATAAAATATTTAAAAATGATTGTAAATAAAGAAAAACTTTAAAAATGAAACTACAATAATACAAAAATTTAAGATAGGACTACCATAGTACAAAACTACCGATGGAGTTTACCCTTAACAAAACTAAACTCAAGAGTCCACCTTCTGTCTTTCTTTGTTTACACTATTACAGACAGACAAAAAAGGAGAATAACTCATAGGGGAAGTGATGAAACACGTAATCTTGGTTTGGCAACATAAAGAAAATACAGAATTAGATAGGTACATTTGGGGAGAAGTAAGTAATAAATATGAAGAAGAAGTAGTAAGTGCCCCAAGTAATCAAGAGGTTTACTTGGTGGAGTTGGCGCAAGCTCTGTACACAATAAGAACTAATGGTACAACACATTAATTAATACTACCTGCTAACCTAGGCTAAAAACATAGTAATACAAAAAGAAAAGAAAAATAGTGACATATCAAGTTTCTCCTAACCGTTAAATACTGCTCTCTCTCTCTCTATAACTCAGATGAGTCAGAGCCATGTCTGTCACCCAGGCATATGTATGTCCACTGGTTCAGCATGCCGGGACCTTCGTCTCCTCTTGCTTTCCGGGGTGCACCTCACACCATTAACCTTCGCACCTAATTTCCTGCTCGATTTTGGTGATGATGATGACTTCCCATTACGGGTTGAGGGTCTCTCTCCTCCACACTTTTCCGCCTCTGTAGATTCACTTTTCGATGGCGTTTTCCCTCTCTTTTTGGACACTTGAACTTTCGCAGCCTTCACTTGTGCTTTACCCAGTCGAATGTGGAAGGGATTGACGGCTGTGTAACAGATTGATTCCTGTTGATGTTTGCTTTTCTCCAAAACCACATCCCCATTGTTAACCTTTGTAAGCAAATACTATTCCAAGTTAGCATATTTGAGAAAATACACTATTGGCAACATGAGAAAAGGATATCCATGCATTTTCGCTTCAGAAAGAAGATTACCAATTGCAGAAGTGCAGAAAAGCTTCGAGCCACATCATGCTTTTCTTGGCCCTTCACAACATCTGTAAATGGCAAAACATCCTCATTCCCAAGAGATACTCTCTCAAGAATTCTGGAACCATATTCATGAATATCAAACGGAGGGTGTAAGTCCTGGTAAGAAAATAAGCAGAAGTTTATACCCTCAGCGGAAAGCAACATAAAATTAAAAAGCTCAAGTATGAAATAGCATCTGACTACGTGTAATTACACATTAAAACATGCTGAAAAGGCATCTACCTGTTCTTCCAAGTTGTGCTCGATTTTCTGTTTCCAAGAAGATACCCGAGCTGCCAAGTCTGTCTGCTTCTCATTTTCAGCTATGCTAGCTAGCAAAGCATCCTGTATCAGATGTAAATGGAAAATGAACATGCAGGCAGTGAAGTACACAATATAGCTGCACAAAATCAGCTCAATTTAGTTTCTTGCAAAAACTAAACACATAAAGTCATCATATGCGTCCAGAAAATTGCCTACGTTCAAATGCATTGGGACATTCAACCGGAACCAGAATGCAACCATGTTTTCATTTTACCTAATGTTGACAAATGACTGATCTGTTTCTTAATCGTTGTTTTTTATTGTCAACTTTCGACTATTCACGACACAAATATAAAGACTTTGACTAACATATTGTATGTAATTAAATTTTCACTTTCTCCTGTCTGAAAAAGGAAAAGAAAGAGAACAAAAGACATAAGAGATTGATATATTATAAAAACAACTAAATGGAAGTGCTATCCAAATATCCTGATGTGTTGTCTTTCAGTGCACTGCACCACTTTCTGAAAATGGTACAAAACAGAATAAACAAGTTTACTTTTCCAATATTCTCAGCTAAGTGTGGAGAAAACGGTCTTCCAATTAATTGCCAACACAACAGGATCCATGAGTATTGCATAAATAAACAAGGGTAGCCCTTACCAGATGAGATCGGCATAGATCCTCTAGGCTTGCTTGAGAACTTGGGAGGCCATCGTCAAATGCATCATTAGTTCCAAATTGTGCAGCATTGTTTTCGTGCTAAATAATTATTCATCAAACAAAAAAGAAGTAACTTTAAAATCAGTTAGAAACATTTGTGTTCTAAATTCTATGTAGCATCGTGCTTTCTAGTAAGGAGCTCCAATGATACCCTTAACTGTTATAGGAGCTTAAGATTGTCATTCACAGTCAAAAGCTTGAAACAATATGAGACAAAGCTTCCAACTCCCTCATAGAATATACGAGCAAGACACCACAAAAGGTAACGAATTTAAATTAGAAGTGATCTCCTACAAACCTGCTCTTGGTTAACAGGCATGTCTTCATCCATAAATGCAGGCATGTCATCATCCACAAAGTCCGGGCCACCATCATAGCCATCATTTTCATCATGGTCTTCTGGGCTAGAACAGGCATTGCATGCTTCAGTTCCTCGGTCATCTAGTGATGCTCGAAGCTGGAAAAGAGAGACTCTTCACACAACCACCATTCAACAACTTCAAACAAATATAATTTCAAAAAGAATGTACCTTTTCATATGGAGGAGCAAAATGAGGTTCCCCTTCTTTCACCGAGGCTTTTTTTTTCCGAGTCTCCCAGATTTTCCTGAGCTCAGAACTAATTGGACCGCTAGATCGAGCAAGTGGAAATAGAGCAGATATCGAAACCCGTGTGGCTAAAGTTCCAGCATTTTTCTTAAATGCTTTAACTGCAAACCATAAGATATGGAAGTAGCCAATAAGCGGAGTAAAAACAAAAACGTAGAGAGAGGCCAGTTATACAAGCAATGCACTGGAAACATATGATTTTACAACCTTTCTTGAAAGGCTTTACTTTCAAATTCCCAGGTTCATGTGGGTTCAAAGGTTTCCAAGGATCATTATCGACGGAATCATCATCTGAATCATCACAATTCCTGGGTCCTGAGTACCTATCATCCATATCAAACCCATCATTTGCATCAAACTGACATGAAGGAGGATTAGGTCCTGGATCACAATCATTAGCCTCAAAGCCAAAGCTAGCTCTTGGAGATTGACTAATATCAGCATCATTTTTCTTCCTAAGAGATGACTTGTAAGCACTTCCTACTGAATGCCTTGAGGGAGACTGAAAGCTCTTATGAGTTGAATTGCCTTTGTAAGAACTGTATTGTACTTTACTAGTCTCACCCCCATTTAGGTAATCATCAACAACACTAGCATCACAGGGATCTAATAATATAAAGTCTTGGTACAGATCACTTGTAGATAACTGCAAAAATAATAGGTAGAGCAAATGTGTTAGGCTACATGGTGCCTCGGGGGATAATAAAACTGCAAAAAGAGAGAATATAATGGTACCAGATAGGACTCTAACTCATTGCCATCACCGATGTTGTCTAAGCAATCACCTTCAAGAACGACTAAATTCGCAGGGGGCTTCACAAAGTGATTCAAGGATGTGTCTTTGTTGCTTGGACTGTCCAGGCAGTTTTTTGCATCCACTGCAGCACAAAAAAAAAATGTCAATCGAAAATTTAGACATCATAGAAAGCAATAATTAACACAAAAACCTTAAGAATACCTGGAATATCATCTAAGCCCCAAAATAGATCATTTTCTTCCTGAATTTCTGCACCGGAAGCATTCTCTTCAGACTGGACTGTACCATCAGGTTGATTTTGCTCTCTGTTGCTGAAATGGCATGCAAATTTTGTCAATAGAAACTTGAAGCTATAAAACTCTAAGATCCAAAGATTGTTGATAATGGCAAATAAAGTAGGGCTAGAACTCTCGGACCCAAAGTTTGTTAATACAGCGTTTTCTGTCCCTGATAATACTACTGGTTGGTTACAAGTTGTTTTGTCTAAGAAAGATACACTACATACTACATAGCAATGCAATAAAGCATAAAAACCTAGTGATTAAGCATCCCAGGATACCACCTGATAACAGTCCTGGGTCACTATTATTGTTCTCGTCTATGAAAGTTCCTTCACTGAAAATAACTAACTATTAACCACAAACTAGTTAGGTTTAGTAACAAGGACCCTGGTTCTCCAATAAAATTCAGACTACCGGTAATAAATAAACAGTCCCTAGGACATTATATTTGAACCAAAGTTAACAGGCAGTAAATAGAAGCAGAAGCGGCTAAACAAAGAGGGAAAAAAAGAAAGTACCTCTTTTCCGAGAGAAACTTCAAAGCATGTAACACCAAATTGTATAGATACTCAACTTTTCGGCTATAAACTTGCACAGAACCCTGGAGTAGCAAAGCAGCTACAAGTCTAGCGAATCAGGAAAGAGGAAGCAAGAAAATAGTTCTTTTGGGGGGAAAAAAAAAACCCAATTGTTCTTTCCTTTCAAAATGACAAAAAAGAGTTTAGCTTTAAGGAGGAACCTTCAGAAAAATTAACGGTGCTCAAACCCTCATCATCAATCGCACCGCTGACTTCACCGGAGCAAATCTTCAAAAGATAGTCTTCGAGCTTTCTAGCGAGGTCAACTTCCCAGTTGGCTTCCAAATCCCGCTCCGCCTGGACAGTGTGAATTTTCCCAGACTCTCCGCCGTGATGAACTGTCATCTTGTTGCCTCACCACGAATGAGCTTAATGGTTCTGCGCAGATGTTTATGTAAATTCATGAGGGGAAGCTAGGGTTTGCGATGGAGGTCGATTTTCAGAGGGCTTTTCAGCACCCGGTTGGTTGCTGAGAAATTGAAGCAGATTGAAGAACAAAATAGGTAAAAATGGAGGTAGTTAGGAGGTAGGGATTGTGGAATTTCTGAGGCATCAGAGGAACCAGGAAGGTAGGAGACTTAGAAGTGGAGTTCGAAACACTCTGAATCTTGTTTTCCCGCTCGCGTTGTCGAGTCGAGTGTTGTTTCACTGAAGATAAGCGAACTGAACTGGGCTTTCAATAGAAAGCACATTTGGCCCAATCATTTTCCCAAATAAAGTCTGTTTCTTGTTTGGGTCAGCCCAAGCCAACGGTTTCATTTTACCAAGATTCGGCCCAGTTTGCTAATGTGCGAAAATAAAAAGGGTAATTATAAAAAAAACCCTTAAGATTTGTCATAGTCTTTCCTTTACCCCTCATATTTTCCGAATTCTCAAGAAATAAATTTACCCTTCCCAATAAAAAAACCGTAAAAAAAATATGTTTGGGTAGTTTAGTTTGATCTAAACAAAACAAAACAGAACACCAGAAGGTTGCTTATTGACAATTGTTAGAGCGCAAGTTGCGGAGGCAGGAGGCTAAACCAAACACAAATCTGTATTGTCTAAAATAGCCTCCGCATATTTCGTGTTTTCTTCTCTTATTTAATCCTCCATTAATCCTCTCAACCTCCACAGCATTGATCCAATTAAGCCCACGAGGCTAATAGGGAAGGTGCTCGTTTAGCTTCCTCAAAAACTAAACTACTACTACTCCTATATATCAATCAATCAAAAAAAAAAACAAAAACAAAAAAATAAAAAAGTTTATATGTCGTCAAGTATAAAGGAAAACAATTAATACGTGAAAAAAGATAGTACTCTTGATTATACTGTTATTTTAAAAATCACTGTAATTGTGTTTGTATGTATAATTAATTACTAGTTATCGGAGTAATTAATAAATAAATTGATAATGTCGGAGCAAAACAAGAAATTCGCCATCATCGGCGTGTCTTCCCTTCTCCTTGTGGCCATGGTGGTGGCCGTCACGGTGGGCGTGAACAAGAGCAAGGTGGAGGAAGCTACAGGGGGCACCGGAAGCGCTCCGACACCGCAGATTCAAACCTCCACCAAAGCCATCAAATCCATTTGCGCGCCAACGGATTACAAGCAGACGTGCGAAAAAAGCATGAAGGAGGCCCACCCGAATACCACCGACCCGAAAGAGCTTGTTCGGGTCGGGTTTCAGGTGGCGATGCAGGAGATTAGAAAAGTGGCGGCGCAATCCAAGACGCTTAAAGACGCTGAGAATGACCCGATGGCGAGCCAGGCGCTGGCCAATTGCAGGGAGCTCATGGATTTAGCGATTGATGATCTCCAGAACTCTTTTACGTCATTGGGTGAATTCGATCTGACCCGGACGAATGAGTATTTGGATAATCTCAAAACTTGGCTCAGCGGCTCCATTACGTACCAGCAGACATGTTTAGACGGATTTGTGAACACCACCAGCGACGCCGGGAAGAAGATGAAGGAGATGATGGTCACCAGCCAGCGGCTGACATCCAACGGCTTGGCCATGGTAACACAACTCACCTCCATTCTCAAGAACCTCAACATCCCGGAGCTGGGCAGTTTCCAAGGATCCGATGACCACGACGGCGTTGACAGGCGGCGCCTCCTCCAGGCAACTGATCATGACGGTCTTCCGTCGTGGACATCCGCCGCACAGAGGAGGCTACTCGCGGCGGCGCCCGCTCAGATTAAGCCCAATGTCGTGGTGGCTAAGGATGGAAGCGGGAAACATAACAGTATAAACAAGGCGTTGACGGAGGTGCCGAAAACTAAGAAGGGAACTGTACCGCCGCCGTTCGTTATTTATATCAAGGCCGGAGTTTACACCGAACAAGTCACCATTACTAAAACCATGACTAATGTCGTCTTCATCGGTGACGGCCCCACAAAGACCAAGATCACCGGCAGGTTGAACTTCATCGACGGCACCAACACCTACAAAACTTGCACCGTTGGTACGACGGCGATTAGTGATAAATAATTAAACATTGGTTAACTTTTAAGTATATATATGCAGGTACGTAGATTTTAAGTTTTTCACTATTTATTTACAGCTGTTACCGGCGAGAGGTTCATGGCGAAGAACATCGGATTCGAGAACAGCGCCGGCGCAGGGAAGCACCAGGCGGTGGCAGTGAGGACTTCCGGTGACATGGCGGTCTTCTACAACTGCCGCTTCGACGGCTACCAAGACACGCTCTACGCTCACGCTCACCGTCAGTTCTACCGTGACTGCACCGTCACCGGCACCATCGACTTCATCTTCGGTGACGCATCCGCCTTGTTCCAGAACTGCAAGATCCTAATCCGCAAACCGCTCCCCAACCAGGCATGCATCGTCACCGCACAAGGCCGGACGGAGAGGCGTGAAGTAACAGGGATCGTCCTCCAGAACTGCACCATCTCCGGCGAGCCGGATTACATCGCCGTTAAGGCCAAGAACAAAGGGTACCTCGGTCGGCCATGGAAGGAGTTTTCGAGGACGATGATCATGCAGTCTCATATCGACGACGTGATCGTACCAGAAGGGTGGCTCCCATGGAACGCCACGTTTGCGCTGAACACGTTGTGGTATGCGGAGTACAAGAACAGAGGGCCTGGGGCTAACACAAGGCATAGGGTCCAGTGGAGGGGATTGCAGAAGAGTGTTACTCCGGCCACCGTCGATACCTTCACCGCCGGTAAGTTCATTGCCGGGAATGTTTGGATACCCAAAACCGGCGTGCCTTATACTGCCGGAATGATTTCTGGAGTGTAAACCGTAAACAACAACTATATGAATGTGTACATGAATGAATTTGTGTGATTAATTTGATGTGATTTATGTAATGTAAACTTATGCAATTGTAGCTAGCAGGTTTTATATATTTTTGTATATAGTATTTAATTTCCAATTTCTGAAATTTGATATATGTGGACCACATAAAGGGTCCAAGTCAAACTATTCACGTTAGATTAGTCAATCCACGAAAAACCCATCAACAAGTGGTTAAGGCCACCTCGTAAAATATGACCCCCTCCTGAGAGGAGGGCCTTATATAACACAATTAGGACGCGTGATCCCTCCCTGAGGTACACCTTCTTCAACAGTCAAATACATTGATAACACCTCTAACGGTTATTCTTAGATATCTCCACAAACACATCCAAACACTACGTAATTGTGCTAACTTTTATGAAAGAAAAATGAGAGCGTAAGTCGTCATAAACGTTATGAACTGAAATCAGAATTCTATGACGGTTCTATAATGGATATTAGCTCTTATACAGAATTGTATGACGATTTTATAACGGATACGATCCTCATAGAGAGTTCTATAGTTGGAAGGACTCCTTCCCAGTTTTATGAGGGCGTCATCTCTCACAAATCCCTCATACACAACTACCACATTAAATGCAACAACTTAAAACTACAGCTAGCCCTGAACTCTTCATCTTCCAGTCCGGCCTCAACTATTCTCCTCCCAAACCCTTCTTTCCCGCTCATCGCCACATCTTTGTCACTCCGTCGATAGCCGTCTTCCGGCATCACACCGTCAAAACCGTCACATCCTTAATTAGGACGCATCGCCGGTTACCGCTTCTCCACCTCTGATGAGTCATCCAAAGAAACAAGGTAAAAAAAAACCATTTCTAGTTAACGATGGCGCATATGTTGATGTTGATGATTTTTTTTCTTTACTTTTTGTACTTTTGTTGATGGATTTTTGGGTTTTGTTGATGGAGGATTTTCCTTTTTAAATGTTTAAGTTTTTTGTTTTTACCATTTTTTTTTTGGCCTTAAATTTGTTTTCAAATTATTTATTGTTTCAAATTTTAGAGCATACAATTTTTTTTTACATAAGCTCCTTTACGTTGAATCTTTTTACATGGTTTGTGCATACAAGTTCATTAACATTTGCTTATTTGTTTGGTTGCTTTTCAATGTTATTGTGTGTCTGTGACTCTGTGTTGTGATCATTTTTTTTTAATAATAGTTTCTGTTTTAAATTTGTCTTTCAAATTTTAAAATATATTGTTTCTTATAATGTTTTCTATTTATCATCGTTTTTCAAGTTTTTATTGTTCCAACTTTTTTATATTGCTTTTTATAATATTTCTGTTTTAAATTTGTTTTCTAAATTCTTAAAATATGTTTTTCTTATAACTTTTGTTGTTGTTTTTTTCCTTCAAATTTTTATTTTCCCAAATTTTATTGATTTTATATTGTTTTTTTTAATATAACCGTTTTCAAATTGTTTTCCAAATTGTAAAGTATACAGTTTTTAAGCTTTAAATTTTATTTCTGTTTTTAAAATATTTTCTGTTTTAATTAGTTTTCTAAACTTTAGGGACCTAATTGCACTTTGAAAAAATAGTGACCTATTTGAGCTTTTTCAATTGTTTAGTACTTAATTCTAATTTTTCAACAATTTTAGACTTATTTGCATTTCTATTGAAACTTAAGGAATTGTTTGTACTTTTTGAATGTTAAAGTCAAAATTGTAATTTTTTAACAAATTGGAATGAATTGTAAATTTGTATAAATTTAAGAGCCTAATTGCACTTTTTTTTTTTCTTCTGAGATATTACTGGACAAGGACATCGTGGTCGCAATCATCCATTTTCATCGGCGGGGAGCGCACACAGTATGTGAACCATCCTGACACTCATCGTATATTTTGACCCCTACCCAAGTTGATGGTTCAAGAGCTCGTGAGGGTGTGGCTAGGCTTCGTAACGATGACCGAGGCAACGATATGATGACGATTGGTACATCGTCGATGATCAGGACGAGGATGATTTAGAGAATTAGTTTATTTGTCTACAAATTATCGATGTTGAAAACTTTAAATTATAAATATTGGATATATATATATATATATATATATATATTGAATTTAAATTAGTAATTTTTAATTATTATTAATTTTTATATGAATTTTAATTTAAATCACCATTTTTAAATCAATAAATCAGTAATAAAGAAATTGATGTTTTAACTAAAATTATTAGATTATGACGGTCATAGCCTTTATAAAATCGTCATAATAAACGGATATGAATGCCGTATTCATCATAAAACCTTTATAAAAATATAAGGGCATGTTCCATCATAAAACAAAATGATGTTAATAATATGACGAATTTTATGACGATAAGATAGGAGGGTTGTATGACAGATATGATCCTCATAAAAAGGGGTTCAACCACAGTGATGGGCTCGGAGCCACATGACCCGCGCAAGCGCCCGCCACACCAAACTCACGTACCACTCCCAGCAAAGCCACCAGACTTCATCACCTTCATCCTCGACTCCTTGCTGCAAAAATTAATAAAAAAACAACAATAGCCCACTCCGCCAGATCTACAATAGAACCAGCGTTCTTCTTCACTCCTACACTAACAAAGAACTACAATAACAAAAAGCAGAAAACTAGGAACAAAAAACATGGGAAAAAAACAAAGAAAGAGGAAAACAAGGGTTAAGAAGGAAAAGGGAGAATATTGCAGGATTGCATCTAATAACTTGAAGATAAAAAACATGAAAGAGTCTCTTTGTTTTGTGTACATGTATCGTAATATATCGACCATATTTTGTCGTTTCGCTGATTTATCGTTAAGAATTTGATAATTTGTGGTTTAGTACCAAATTTTTCTATCAAATACAACAAGACATAGTATCTAATAGGGTTTAAAATCCAAACTTAACCTATTTTAGTCATTTCTTCTGCCTGTCACATTCTCAGTATCCCTCTTCATGGGGAGTCTAGAAATTTTGGAATCAGAGTTATGCAGTCAAAGAAATTATTTAGTGTGTGACTTGTTTGGAAGTTTAAAAAAAGGAAAGAAAAAAAAAGATAAGTAATAGAAAATGACTGGAATGTGAATGAAATAACTAATGTGGGCTCTTTTGCAAGTGTATTAAAACTTGGAGGATTGAATAATTAATTATACAATATATATGTTAATAAAAGAAAAAGAAAAGGGGATGAGAAGGAGATCCAGTTTCGGATCTGGACTCAGTCTGGATTCTTCGACTCTGCTTCTGCTCGCGAGGAGGAAAACGACGGTACGAGCATGGAGGTCGATCTGGCGAAGTGGGCGCTGGACGCGACGCGACGCGACGGCCATGGCGACGGAGAACACCAGCGGAGGCGGACTCGCCTGGAGCTGCATCTCTTCCTCTTCAATCTTCTCCGACGCGAAGAGGAGCGGAGCGCGACGGACAGGATGCGGGAGCGAGGGTGCGGCCGCCGGTCCTGGTGCACCACCGGCGGGGCGACGGCGACAGTGGTGTCTGGAGCTTCGTCTCCTTCCTCTTCGATCGTCCCTTCATCGTCAACGGCAGAGGAGGCTCGCTCGATCATCCAAGCGCCGGCCATGGAGATCGGCGGTGGCCGTGGAAGGTAAAAACTGATCCTATTTCTTCCTTTCCTTGCATTTCCCTTCAATTACTGGGTTGCATGGTGAAATAGGTGAACACCTTGTGATTTGGGTGAAATGACCGAATCTGTTCCTAGAGAAATTTAGGGATTTTGTTGAGAGCTGATGGTTTATTCTTCTGAGTGGTTGAATACTGTTAAGATTAGGAGTAATTGTAGATTAGTGTAGGGTTAATTGGTGAATTCTGAAGGTTAGTGTTGAAACCGAATTGATGAATTCGGTCCAGCCATTGGTTGTGTCTTGCTAAATGGAGCTTGCTGGAACCTCTGAGTGCATATTTAGCTAAAGCTTCTGCTGGCAATTTCATTAACAATCAATAGGGAAAAGCATGTACAATGTGTTATGTGTCAGTGTCAATTTGGTGAGGCCGATTAATATGCTCCCTATTTATGAGAGTTTAGTGAAGTACTGAAGTAAAGCTTAAGAGTTGATACTGAGTTGTTGCACGTGCATATAGGTAGATTCATTTATTTGTTTAGTGCAATACATGTAGGATTAGAACTCTCTACTCGGTATTGTGCTGGCCGTTGCAGTTGATGTTATCAAGGGTTTTCTAAGTGTTATTAAGGATAGGGTAATGCTATACTGTTATGTTAATCACTATGGTTGTTGATTAATGATACGTGTGTGAAGTCTTTCTTGGTTGTTAAGTAAGATCAGATGGACGATCCTCGTATGGTTCGGCCTTAAGGCCATTCCTCTTTTCCATGGTCTCCCTTACTTTTGTTGCTGCAAAACTGGGAGGTCTAGCGTAGGTAAAAGAGAACCATGATCGTTAAATAAGATAATCTGGAATGAATAGATGAATGGTGTGCTTGACTGCTTTTGAGTCTTAG
>JBBYHH010286532.1:0-12650 GCA_038382905.1 Daphne laureola
TCTGTTTACTGGTTTGAGCACAAACTCCTAAAACTTGTATGATGATTTATATGTTTTGAGATGTGTGGTTCTGGGTGGTATTTTGGTTTCAGTAGGCATTGGTAGCTTGTTTGTTTATTTTCTTAGTTTAGGTGCATGTAGGCAGTGTATTTGCTAGGGACTAGAAAATATTTAAGTTTGGGGGTGTGATGATTGACATATATTTATATATTTTTTACTCTATACACATGCTTTTATTGGGTGTTTGTTAGTACTAAGTGTGGGCGCAAGTTTGTTTTTCAGGAAATCCATGTTCGGGGGGAAAAGGGAGAAATCTGGTGAAGAACTTAGCAGAAAAGCAAAGCTGGGGACCAAAGTGCAAACATGGGAGAAGTCCAGGGAGAAATAGAGCAAAAAGGAGGAAAACGAGCTCCAGTCGATCGCCTGAGCTCAAAATCACAAATGCGACAGAGCATTAGGCGACCCGCCAGGCGAGCCAGCCGAAAGCGCAGGCGATCGCCTGCCCAGAAGATCGAAACAGGCAGGGAGTCAGGCGACCGCGCAGGCGAGAGAGCAACAAGCCAAGCGATCACCTGGAAGAAAGTTCGCAAAATGAAAGGGAGTCAGGCGACTGCCCAGGTGATTGGCCAAAAACACAGGCGATCGCCTGGACGGCCGACTCAGCAAAACCTAAGTTGTTTAATTACACGGAAATTTGTCCAAAACAACAAGTTTTTCCATTCTAGTTAGTTTTCTGCGATTCTTCTCTCTAGAGAGCTCTCATCTAGGGTTTCGAACACTTTTCTACACATTGTTCGTTGTTCCAGACTGGATTCCAGGATCGATCAGCTGGAGATTCCTCAGTAGTTCTAAAACAGTTTTTATCCTTCTACTATTTTCTTTTGCAATTATGCTTACCCTAATTATTGAATATTTGTCAAGCATGAATAGGGAGTAGTCTTTTTATCTCTTTGGTTGTTTGGATAGTTGCATGATTTCTAGGTGATGAATCCATGTTTGATTGTTGATTATGCATGATTAATAACGTTTCTTGAGCTTCAAAAAGGGATAGGAAGTTAGAATAGCTAACTAACTCTCTATACCTACGCAGGTTTGACGGAGTGCCTCGAGAGAGGACTTCGTTGAGCTGACCACGGAGAACTGTTAGATAACCTTGGGATTATCTGAGAATGTGTCCTAGTTATTAGGAGGTTTTACTTGGGCAACCCTAAAGCTTCCGTTAATGATGCCAAGCGGAGAGATCACGTTCGGTCGTTAATGGGAAGAATAACTCTACCCTAGCCCACAGGGTTTGAATTTTATCCATCTCCTCTACCAATGTATGATTTACAGCCAAGTATGTCACTTAGTAATCATCAGCCCCGAATAACCAAAGAGACTTTTTAATCAGTGAATTTTAATCCAAAATATTAAGTCCTTTGCATATTAATCTAGCTTTATTTCAGATTTTCTCTAGGTTACTTGTTACTTTGATTTTCGAGTGTCTCCAATATTTTATTATACCTTGTTTGCCCGAATATACAAAAATATCAAAAATATTACTTTTAGCTTTGTCATTAATTATAATCAATTCCCTTGGGTTCGATCCAACTCACTCTACTACAATTGCAACCTTACACTTGAGGGAGAGTTGGGCACTATAAATATTATTTGCTCAAATTTCAACACTTAGCAAGGACCCATCGTCTCCTTGATGGTTTCAGATTAAACTTGGACTATTTAGAAACCACAAATTTGAATAGTCACATGGTACAGGCAAAAGCAATGAAAAAATACAAGGTAGTAAGTGTAATGTTTTTAGAAGGTAAAAAATAAAACTGAACTAACAAATGTCCTTAAGAAGATGACTACTCTGAGTGAATCAAATAGCAACAGAAAAATGTATTCTATACTGAGGTAATTACCTTAACAATGCGCCAAATGTTCTCCTTATCTGAAGGTGGAACTTTTCTCCAATCATCAAATGCTAGTGGCGTAACATTGGAATCTCTTGCAATAGTTCCACAGAATTTAGATAACTCACCACCATCAACACATTGATTATATATGTTAAACTGATCAGGAAGCTCCTGCCCAGGGACTATATTCCAAATATCTGAAAGTCTATTCGGGCCTCGAGTCCTTCGTTCACTTGGGGTATCTGTTTTATAGTAAGTTAGCTATGTTATATTTACTATTAACTCAAGAAAATAATGTGGAAAAATTCTTATTCATATTTTCAGTAAGTTGATCAACAATGAACTATTATTTATACCTTGAGAAGCTTGTGGTTGCTCACTAACATCTGACCTTGCAGAACCCATATTCCCATCATTTTGGAGATCTTCTTCGCTGGATTCTGCCCTGTTGTTTGTATTTCGGACCTCCGACCTACTACTTGAAGATTGAGCGAGACCTTCAGATTCACGTTGTAGAAATCCAACATCTTCACCACTTTCAAACCTTGACTTCTGATTCTGAATTTTATCCAAAATTTTCCTTTTCTGAATCCTCTTTAACATTGTGCTGCGTATCAACCAAACTATATGAAGAAAATGGAAACAGTTACTGATGCAATTGATGAAAGAATATGAGCAAGTAGTATCCGGAAAAGAAAAGATGTTCTTTGACTAGAGGTAGCGGAATATACTGAGTTCTCTGTGAATGGAGTTAAGGTAACTGAGTTTTCATAGATCTCGTCAGTTTCTTGAACACAGGATAAGTAGTAGGGGGAGCCACGTACTGAAAAAGGAGCGCTGATTTAGGTTGAGGAATAGTTGCCGCCTCAAAAGTGGTGCGATGTGTGAATTTTGTTGCCACACTCATATTATTTCAGTCCATTCATTCAGGGCCGAGTTTTAAATTATATAGAATTTCAATTGTTTGGGTAACCTTTCATAATATTCCTAATCATACGTATCCTAACCTAAACCCTCATTATGGGAGTTTGACCCAAAATAAAATTTGTATAACTTAGATCAGCTATCCACATGACCTAGGTAACCGTATATATATATATATAATAAGTTATTGCAAGTCTACTTTTTATTAAAAAAATAACCTTTTTTAATAATAAATGTTTAAGGAATAAACTTTAAGAGGTTCTGCATAGTAATTATTTGTAGGTACCATCTTATTAAAAATATTAATGCATATACAACGATAACTACATGCTAAACTAAACATTAGTTTGTTTTAAGTTGGATTCTGTGTTATCATGAGATGGTATTCTATGACAACAACTCAAATTTTGAAAAAAAAAACGTAACAAACTATCCTTTTTAAAAATCTTTAGCTGATACGTAGTAGACTGGTTTGGGAATTAACTTCTTTTCTATTACTTCCCCTTCTCTTTCAGTACTTCTATTGTAGAGAAGGCTTTTTTTCATAGCGCTAAGAGCCTCTTACAACAAAGAAGCAAATTTGGTCAGAGGAACATCTAAGGTAGCAGCCACCAAGGTTAGCAATATTCCCAGTCTTTATTTAATTTTTTTTGCATCAATATCTGAAGGCAGAAGCAATAAACTCTTTTTGATCTTATAATTTTTTTATGTCAACACTTAGAAGGCATAAGTAGTATAACAAACTTAAGGCATAAGTAGTAAATGCATTCCAGATTGTAGCTTATCTAACAAGCCTTGTACGCAGGGAAAACTTAAGGAGAATGGATAAAACATGGATAACTGATGCAGATTTATACGGTTTAAGATACTTGCATGGAGTTGCTAGCTTTTTAGAGTTCGCCCTTAAAGCTTCAACAAATGATGAGTTGTTTTGTCCATGCAAAAAATGTGTGAATTTAGCTGTACTAAACAAAGACAGAGTTGCAGAACATCTACTTAAAAATGGGTTTTCTCCAAGCTACATTCATTGGTGGAAACACGGAGAACCACCAACAGAATCAACTACTTATTATTATCGACCTCCAGGTAGGCACACAGATACTTCATCAAAAGAAGATACACAAGATCATTTTCATGATTTTATGCAAGACATGTTTGTGGGCCATAGTCATTTCTTAGATGGGTTATCAACCGATGATGGTACTATTAATCCAGCGAACAACATGCAGTTAAATGATGATGCAACGAAATTTTATAAGATTTTGAAAGAAACAGATACCGAGTTGTTCAGTGGATGTCAGAAACATAGCAGATTGTCTTTCATTCTAGATCTTTTCCACAAGAAGTGTTTGTACAAATGGAGTAACAAATCCTTCACAGAGCTACTGAAGACATTGCGAGAAACGCTGCCCGATGGAGAGAATTTTCCAAAGTCAGCTTATGAGGTTAAAAAATTCATCAATCAGTTAGGACTCGGGTATGAGAAGATTCATGTTTGTCCGAACAGTTGTATGTTGTTCTGGAAAGCCGATGAAGGTCTTGACAATTGTTCAATATGTGGAGCTTCAAGATGGGATAAGACAGGAAAGAAGTACAAAAAGAAGGCAGCCAAGATATTGCGTTGGTTTCCTTTGAAACCTAGACTGCAGAGGTTATTTATGTGCTCCAAAATAGCGAGCCTCATGCGCTGGCACAGTGATGACAGGGAGGCGGACGGTAAATTACGAAATCCAGCTGATGGTTTGGCTTGGAAGAACTTTGATGATAAGTTCACAGAATTTTTTGCAGATCCGAGAAATGTCAGGCTTGGGTTAGCAAGTGATGGATTTAATCCATATGGGACACTGAGCAGCACTTACAACATATGGCCCGTTATTCTAATGGTTTATAATTTGCCCGGCTAATTTTATCCTTGCTAATACCTGGGAAAGAGTCACCAGGGGACAAAATTGATGTCTTCTTCCAACCTCTAGTAGCAGAATTGAAGGACTTATGGGAGAATGGAATTGATACATATGATGCACATATGAAGAGCAGTTTTAAAATGCATGCAGCCGTACTATGGACAATTAATGATTTTCCCGGTTATGGCTATCTCTCAGGATGGAATGTGAGGAGTAGATATGCTTGTCCTTCTTGTGGCTTTAAAACTTGCTTTAAATGGTTGAGAAAGGGGGGAAAATATTGTTATATGGGACATCGGCATTTCCTACCTAGAGAGCAACTATTTCTTAAAAATAAACAACATTTTGATGGGTCAGTAGAACTTCGAGAAGCACCAGCAACTATGAGTGGAGTAACTGCAGTCGCAGAGATGAATGGAGACATAGAGGTGACAAACATGAATGGGAAAGCTGCTGAAAGGACAAATGGTTGGAAATAGAAAAGTATCTTATATGAGTTACCTTACTGGAAATATAATTTACTTCGACATAATCTCGATGTCATGCACATCGAGAAGAACGTGTGTGACAACATTTTAGGAACACTGCTGAACCTTCAAGGTAAGACAAAGGATAACTACAAAACACGTCTTGACCTTGAAGAAATGGGGATACGGACTGACCTCCATCCTATAAGGAAACCAAATGGGCGATTTGAGTTACCACCAGCAACTTATTCAATGTCAAAAAGTCAAGTAGATAAAACATTGGGTGTATTGAAAAATGTTAAAGTTCCAGATGGTTATTCCTCGAACATTTCAAGATGCATTAAATTGAAGGAAAGAAAGATATTTGGGTTGAAAAGTAATGATAACCATGTTATCATGCAAGATTTGCTTCCACTCGCAATTCGAGGTTCATTACCCAAAAATGTTGTCAAGCCAATAGTGGCACTTAGTTCGTACTTCAAGAAGTTGTGCTCAACAGTTCTTATACCAACTCGGCTTGATGAAATGGAGGCTGAAATTGGAGTTATCCTATGTCAGTTGGAGATGATATTCCCTCCTTTCTTCTTCACAGTTATGGTACATTTAGTTGTACACCTCGCTACTGAAGAAAAACTAGGAGGGCCTGTTCACTATAGATGGATGTACCCAATCGAAAGGTAACACATTGACTTTAATTTCTTCAACATGTTAATACTGAATATTTGTGCAACTTACAAATTAAAATCTGTTTACCTTACAGGTATGTTTCTGACAAGTAAGCATCAATATCGTACTGTTTGAATGTTATCTTTTCCCTGACAGCAAATAAGTTTCAATGTTATCTTTTTAGGTATTTATCGACTCTAAAGAAATACGTTGGAAACAAAGCTTTTCCTGAAGGTTCCATTGAAAAAGGGTATATTGCAGATGAGTCAATATCGTATTGTTCACGATACTTTGAAGGGGTGGAAACACGGTTCAATAGACCATCACGAAATGAGGATTATCAAGAACTTATGATTATTCCAGACGCACCTTTGTTCATAGTGAATGGTCGTCCCTTCCTTAAAGTTGGCAGCATTACACTTGACGAGCGAACATTGGAACAGGCACACCGATACATATTGTATAATTATGATTGTATGCTGTCGTTTATTAAGTATGGATTAACTCATTTTACTCCGTATTCTACTAAATACTTGAATACTTACTTTTGACATGGTACGTATATAAAGATTTATTGATGACTGTTTAGGGAACACAAAGATGTTATACGAAGACTGAACAGACTTCGTAATCGGAAAACACCACTGTCCAATGTTGACATAGAGCATATACATCATGAGACTTTTTTAGGATGGTTGAACTCACATGTGAGTTCTCTTTCATATTGCTTTCATTTCTTTTATACCTAAATGTCCATGATTTTCTCATCAATATAAATATAGGTTTCAAGATTATCCAACATAAACAGCTCAAAGTTCAGTGAACATGTCAGATGGTTAGCACAAGGGCCAAGCAAAGTCGCAAGGCAATTTAAAGGGTACATCATTAGAGGGTCAAGATATCGCATAAAAGCAGTTGATGAAAGAAGGAAAACTCAAAATAGTGCAGTGGTTGTTATGGCAGAGACTTCAACCACAAACAATGCTCTTGCTTACTATGGAGTAGTAACAAATATGATTGAGTTAAATTACTATGAGAGATTCAGAGTGGTGTTATTCAAATGTGATTGGGTTGATGTTGAGAAGGGGGGTGCAACAAGAAAGGATGACTTCGGATCAACAATTGTCAACTTATCAAGGGTTATACATATCGGAGAGAATAACAGAGATGAACCCTTTGTTTTAGCATCACAAGTCAAGCCTGTCTTTTACGTGGCAGATCCATTAAATGAAGGTTGACATGTGGTTGTACATACACAACCTAGAGATACGTATGATATAGGAAGGCAAATCATGTTGGACTTAATAAACACATAATTTTTGGTTAATGAAAATGAAGAAGGAATTTGGGCAAGGAATGATATGCCAGGGGAGACCATAACAATTTGCGATGGTCAAGAGCCATCGACAGAAGAAACATGTCTTTAACATGTTATGGAATAAGTCTATATTGAAGTGGATAAAGTACAAAATGACATGAACCTGAATGCTACTTTTCAGATGCAAATAACTTCTTTACTGCACTTGCTGCAGGAGCCATTGTGGAATTGCCCGAGTTAGAGGCAACAACTACGAATGCAAAAATGTCAGGGAACAACAACTTCAAGATTCTTCCCCTTCCATTACCTTGACTGAAATGAGAAAAGAAACAAAAAATATTACAAGAAGGCAATAAAGCAATTCGGCTTACAGAAAGATAAGGAGATTAATCCGGCCACCTACCATGTAAGGAATGCCATAGAGCTTGAGAATCTCAAGAGGACCAAACAGAAAGGAGAGATGAAAGAGTAGAGAGAGCATAACAGTCCAGCAAGCAGTTGAAAGGCTATTGTAAAGCTTCTCTAGAACAATCCTTATACAATAGTAAAAAGAGATATGGGACTCAAGGAGTGAGTATATAAATATAAGTGAGACTGGTTGAAATTAAGCAAGCACAATTTCCTAATTAATTACCGGTACCCGGGACTCATCTTTGTCAACATTTTCATGGTTCAGATGGTGAGTCCTTTGGCTTATTCTCCTGCAAAACTCTTCATAAATTAGTACTCCATTTACTAACACTATTGAATATTGTATTTCTTCCAACAGAAATGACGCTAGCTCAGCAGAAAAAGGTGTTGTTTAGGGGGAAAACGGGTATAGTCTAACCATTAATGGTAAGGCACAAGAATTTTTCAATGCAGAACATGACAACCAGACTGCTGAGAAGAGAACTGTCTAGAAAACTTCCATGACCACTGCAGAAAACAGAAACCTGAAACAAAACAAAACGCACACATAAATGTGAGCAATTGAAAACACATGGGTGTGGGAACCAATCCAGCAACAACAACAGCATCCCTAAACACATAATTCATAGACCTGCAGGATCCTCGAACCAGCAATAACCTGGAATGGCAGCTCGAATCTCTGCTATGCGAAATGGGGGAGGTGCACGAGGGATGAACTCAAATTCTGACCCCTGCTCTCCACCAGTTTTCTTCCCTTCCTTGTACTTGTCCTCCATTGTTTTCGCCATGCTAAGATCACCGGAAGCAGTGTCGCCAATGCCTCCACCTCCCGCCGCGCCGCCGACCGATTTAACGCAAAAGGCATCCCAAAACCGATTGTCCCTCACCCAAAATTTTGAAAAATTAATTTCTTTCCCTCCCTGAAATTTTTCTAAACTCCTGAATCAACCAAGTACAGAAAGGGGAAGATGAGCTGATGAACACAGATCTCTTTTTTTTTTTTTTTTACACTTACCATTGGATCTCCACAAATCATCCTCGTGGCCGCCAGGCAGCTGTTTGTAAGAAATGCATCCGGCAAAGAGGAAAGGATGGATGTATTTTTTATCTTTTTTTTGTTTTTGTTTTTAATTTTGCTTAAATGGAGCTCTCTCTGCTCCCCTCTCTCTGTAGTCAAAATGGGGGAATTGAAAAAGACAATTTTACATTGACAAAGAATATGCGAGGCGTTTTTAATCCTTGGTAAAATTGTGCGAGCGTTTTTTTTTCCTTTCTATTTTTTGTTTTCTAAACACGTTCTTAATTATTTCCTCCGCTTCTCCCTATTAAAGTGACACCTCAAAGAAACGTTACTCATCAAATGTCACGACAAAGGTTATTTGTTGTAGTGCAACCAGCTATTCAGAACACTAACTAAAGGTTGTATTACGCATTAATGAGCAATCATCACTAGATAAAAGCAGCAACGAGCTGTACTAATTCACCGTGAGATTTTAAACAGATGATACCCACAAATAATATTCTCAGGACAATCGCATATATCTAAACAACTCCAAGTAAAATGGGAGTAAAGCGGGTCTCAATCTTGCGAGGGTACCATGTACAACACAAAAAAGATAATTTCAGCCAACGATCAATATATCATAGACGCGCTCACAACCGAAGAAACGTCAACCGGACCATACTAGTTGTGATCAATTCAACACTCAGAATGAACGTGAAAAATCCGAAACCCCGCCCACCCGAAGCCAAGTGACTCATCCCAACCGGCAGGGCGAGTTCCCGCTCCACCCTGACGAGACACCCGCAAGAGTTAAAACCTTCAAAATTCATCCACCGACTAAACACCTCAGTTGTAGCCCTTCTCCAACACTTTCAACACCAATTAAATTGAAAAAATGCTCTTGCCCCGAGAGAACCAGGCCACCATCAGCGTTGACGCCATCCCCGGAGTGGGCAGTAGGCCGGCAATTGGCAGCACCGATAAAAAACAAGCCCAAAAGAGGCGGAGACCACTCCCTGGATCTCCACACATGAAGGTTTGACTCTGGATCGACACTGACTTGAGGCCTAGGAGGCGTGCCCGCCAGACCCGGAGGAGTCCGAGCGCCAGTGCCAGCCAACGAGGCAGCAGACAGGGCAGGATCATGAAAACTATGGAAAGAGCAAGACGGGCTCCGACGAATAGAGGCAGGACCCCGACCGATCGAACGTCAACTGCAAAAACCTCCACCGAAATTAGAATCAAAACTTGACGCGGCGAGATGAAAGATTGATGGACCTCTAGAGAGCTCGACACAGATAGCGAGCAGAGGCCTGACATGACACCGACGAGAGGCAAGGCCAACGATGGTGGCGGTAGCGACATATGCGGGAGGCTAGGGTTTCGAAGCCTGTATGCGGTGTCAAATAGCAAAGAGTCTAATAATATGTAATGAGGTAAGATTTTAGTTTTTAGTACTGTATTCAGTGGAATACGCTATTAGGTATGGTAATATGTTTAGGATCTTTATTTATTTATTTATTATTGAAATATAATTTTTTTTCAATTTTATTTGGAATGGAGTTTTATTACATCTAGAATGCTCTCCGAGCTCCGTACTTCTTGTCTCTCTCTAGGACAACTGAAGGCTGAATAAAATTTGCGAGTATGGTATTTTGGGCTTTTGTTCTTCAGCTTTCATTGCTCCAACAGTCTCAGGCACGTAGGCAATGAAAAGCAGTTTTGTATTAATTGCGTTTCCTGATGGGGCCAAGTATAGAACTAGTGAAAATCTTAGTACGATGTGGCTTGATCTGAAGACACAAAAACCTGAAAATTAGGCCAATTTCAGCCTCTAGTTATCGAAATCGAATAGGAAAATGAAATGCTCTGATTTGAAAGGAATCAAAAGGGCTTAAAAGCAGCCACAGAATTAGTTTTGTGATCATGACTGTCACCTTTCACTACAGAAATATTATTTCATTTGTTGATTAAAAAAAATAAATGTTATCGTAATGCTCGACTATCTAACAACATTTTGTGAGAAGTAACACTCGCCAAAGAAGAACATAATTTTGCTCCCTGCATACATAACATTATTGATTTATATTATCATTATTAATTATAAAATTACAATTATTTATTATAGAATATAATAATTCATAATTAATTAGGATATCAATAACCAATAACATTATATTACATATACAGAAAGAAGAAGTTTATTTCAATCTTGAAGCAAAATTTTGTTTGGCCACAGAATTAATTGTTGATTTGGGTAGATTTTTTAAAAAGAAAATGCACACGCATTTATTTTTGACACTTTTTGGGTATTTTATTATTAAATATTTATTATGTATTCATTCAAATTTAAGTAGATCTATAAAATTGATTATATGATAAATTTTATATTAGAGATGGTTCAAAGTGATTTTCTATAGTACTCCATCCGTCCTGAATTAATTAGTTTATTTAATTTTCATGTTTCAAGATTCAATATTTAACTTAAATTTTCACAAAGATAAGTAATAAAAGAAAATTCAAATTTTTTTTTTTACAAAAATTATATTGAAAATTATGATTGACATATAAAATTTTTAACTTTAAACATTTAAAATTCTATGAAAATAAATTATAAATGAAATATTATGAAATAAAAAAATAATGATCTAATTAATCAAGAATGGAGGGAGTACTTTTTTTTTTCAAAATTGAAGTAAATATATGTGAGGAAAAGACGTTGATTTGATAGAAATTAAAAGAAAGTGACAGAAAACTTTTATGCTTATAATACACTGCTATATTTAAATCTAGGCTCAAAATCTAGGCTCAGTTCAGTTGATCAGTGTTGAATTTTTTTTTCAAGAAATTGCGTTTTTCAAGAAATATAATGGTAGACAAAAAAACTATCAATGCAGTATATTTAACATTTGTACCCTTATTTTAATTTATATATGTATCTTCTTTAAATGGACTATAATTGAATATTATAGTAATTTGATAATTTAAAATTTGAAATTTTTTTGGAAATATTTTTCTAGCTTCCTCCTGAACTAAGCCCTAAAAAAATATGTGTTTAGTTTTTTGATGTTTTAATAAATAATTCTAATTTTTTTTGCATATTTATGAATATATGTATAAATAATATTTATCATAGAATATTATAAACAAATTATATTAATTCAAAAGTCAACTTTTCGAGCATTTTTTCATTTAAGCGCATCATAATGGCCATGTATCAGGCATGCTACTGACCTGATCCAAGTTTGAGTCTCCTCCAATTTTCAGAACGCTTCCCTATATGTACTACTTGATTTAATTTAGGAGCGGCTATTCACTGCCTATGCACACTATAACACAGGTTAAAAGAAGATGAAAGATGAAAGATGAAAGATGAAAGAGAATCAGATAAGTCATTTTCGCGTAGCATCCGTTGTGAATTTTAGGATTTCGCGCTGTCGCCGATCGACAAACTATTTTCGCGAGGTTACTGGATTTGGCACGAAATCTATGCTGATCACATTCTTCTCCTCCCAACGGAGCCGACGATCACAACAAACGGGAACTAGATTTTCTTCAGATCACATTCTTCTTCTCCAACGGCGCCTACCTCTTCCATTTTTCGCGACAGTACCAGATTTGGCTTCATATCGAACCGATTTACATTCATTCATCGCGACGACTCTCAAATCGGAAACAATTTACAGATCCTTCTTCTTCCGATAATAGAAATTCAGACTCTGGTACTTTATATTCACAGGTAATTATGATGCGCCTGAATAACTAAATGAGGCACATTCGACAAGTTATGATGCACCGTAGACAAATTATGATGCCCCTGTATAAAAAACTGATGTAACAGAGATTTGAATAAAAATGAAATGCTCAAAGCTGTTCAAGCTAATTATTATGATGCGCTCACGAGATAATATGATGCATCGTTTTATAAAGATGATGCACCATAATAATTTAAAAAAAAAAGCCCACATTATTTCGAACAAAAATGAAGAATTATGATGGGCCCATGAGACACTATAATGCACCGTTACAATGAAGATGATGCACCATTATGATTTAAAG
>JBBYHH010286643.1:0-12649 GCA_038382905.1 Daphne laureola
ATACAAAATAGTTCCAAACAATTTCATTTCACATAATTGAGCTCTTTTAAGCTCATTAGTGCACTTTTACCAAAATATCCTTACTTTGATAAACGGAACCCTAATGGTTTCTTCTTCTTCAAAATAAGCTGAGGTTAGTTACCTTTAACTAACTTGAGCTCACAACTACTTTTATTTGTAGTGAGCTAACTTTGAGCTACACTCCTCTGAGCAGGAATACCACCTCAAAAAGTTCTTGGTGCGCCAAGGAATTCCAACACAAGATATACCACGTTGATGGTCAAATGGTTGGTCGTTAATGTGCCTTCACCCTACAATTCCATCATCGGTTGAGAAATCCTGGGAGCCCTCCACATGAGAAGTGACGTCAAGTACTTGACTGTGACATTTGAGACCGAAGAAGGTGATACCTCTATCTACGTTATCCAAAGAGAGGTAAAAGATGTCATGGCAAGGCAAAAGATGTCATGACGGTCGCCTAGAAGCATCTGAAGACAGAAACATCAAAATAAGAGGAGAATGAGGCTCTAGGGACTGAGGAACTCATGCTCACCGAAGTCTGATCAACTCGAATAGCGAAAACCCTTCCCGAGGAAAGCAAAACCAAACTTGTAAACTTGCTTCAGTCAAATAAAGATATTTTTTCCTATTCTCCGAGTGACATGTATGGGATCGATCCTGAAGTAATTTAGCACAATCTTTACATTGATCTAAACGCAAGACCTATAAAATAAAAGAAGCGGAACAAAGCCCCTCATAAAAGAAACTTCATTAAGGAACATATATCAAAGCTTCTCAGCGTAAGAGCCATTAGAGAAGTGTCCTATCCCAAATGGCTAAGTTACCCAGTGGTTTCCTCTCAGGAGGATAGTCACAAACTACACATGTGCATCAATTTTACCAATCTCAATGACATATGCCCGAAGGAATCATACCTGACGCCGCTAGTAGATAGACTAGTAGATTCTACAGCCGAACACGTTATGCTCAGCTTTCTTGATGCTTATAGTGGATACCACCAAATTTGAATGAACCCTACCGATGAAGAAAATACATCATTCATTAGTGACTCCGACATACATTGTTACGTAAGGATGCCCTTCGAACTCAAGAATGCTGGGACCACCTACCAGAGACTCATGGATCAAGTATTCAGTGATCAAATTGGAAAAACCTAGAATTTTATGTGGACGACATCATTATCAAATGCAAGGAGGAAGATAACTTGATCCGAGACGTCAAAGAAGTCTTCGAGTGACTCAGAAGGTATGGCCTTAGACTCAAACCTGATAAATGTGTGTTCGGCATAAAAGAAGTTATGTTCCTCAGATTCATAGTATCCGAACAATGAATCAATGTAAATCTTGCCAAGATAAAAGCCATCATGAATTCGAAAACCCCAGCTTCTATCAAAGATGTATATAGATTGCTCGGGCGAGTTACTACTATGAGCAGGTTCATATCAAGGTATGGAGATAAATGTAAGCCTTTCTTCAAATTACTCATCGAAGAAGAAGCTAAACTAGGTAGGATCAGGGTAACAAAGGATGCAAAATTGACCAAGGAACAAAAGGTGGTTGAAAGAGCCAGCTTTGTATGGAGTACCGAATGCCAGAAGGCATGGGAAGGCATCAAGGCGTACTTAGAAGAGATGCCGACCGTAAAGAAACCTACCGAGGATAGGCCCCTTATACTGTATTTGGAAGTAGGAGAAAAGGTCGTGAGTTCACTCCTTGTTCAAGAAGATGACCGAGGGCAGTAATGGCCAGTATACTACGTGACCAAGTCCCTCCATGAGGCCGAGGTCAACTATCCACTACTACAGAAAGCAATATATGCCCTCGGCCTATCATCCCGAAGGCTGAAAGCTTATTTTCTCGGATACGCTATCTCAGTTCGTACCAACCTTCCCATGAAAGATGTCTTGAGAAGGGTAGATCATTCAGAAAGGTTGTCCAAATGGTGTATCTAGTTATCGGAGTATGAAATCAAATACGAGCAGAGGAAATCCATTAAAGCCCAAGCACTAGCCAATTTCATAGTCGAATTATGAGCAACATCCTGAAGCCACAAATGATATAGTATGGACTTTACATGTGGATAGAGCCTCTGGGGAAGAAAAGCAGGGGAAGGTGATGTGGACATCACCAAAGACCTTCCCAACTCTTAAGAGGAAGCTCAAGTTCAAGCACCCAAGGCACCCAATCCTCTTCAAGGCCTCGGGGGACCTATGACTAGGTCTCGGTTCAAGAAATCTCAAGAGAGTCTCAATGCCTTCATGAGACTCATGGCATAAGGAGAGGAGCAGGAGGATTATCAAGGAAGATTTCTACAACTGCACCACATGGGCATACACATAGAGGAAGTGAGTTCAAGCTTCAATGAGGGTCAAATGGTGAGCATCTTGACCTCCCACCCACCCCACACACCTCTCACGCACCTCATGCACCCTTCAGAAGATCTCATGCGCCTTCCCGTGACATCCAGTAGTAGTGCACTTGATTTAGGGTCCACTAGTGCATTTCCCCACCTCCCACTTGCCCGGGGGAGCTCACACACGCCCACACATGCCCACACACCTTCCCATGCACTACCACCTCCCAACACGCCATCCCAGGCCTAAAATAGCATTACCAGCTGGCCTAAGAAGTTTGAAGAAGAAATAATTAAGTTTGGTTGTATTTTGAATATTAGGAATAACCTACCTTATTTTAAGGGAAGTGGTCCCTTAGCCTACCTTATTTCAAGGAAGGTAGGACCTTTTCCCTTATCATAAGGCATTATCCTTACTACCACACTCCCTTAGGATACTACCACAAGTAATACCTTTCCCTAGCCATCATTACCCATCATTACCTAGTTTTAGGATCATGTGCTACCAAGCATCCTTTCTACCAACCAAGGTAGTATTAACTAGGCAAAAGGTCTCATTTTGAACTTAGAACTCATATTGTATTTTTGGCCAAAACTTTATTGTGAGAGGTTGAACATCTTTGTTCTCAAAGCTTGCTATTTCCATCATCCCTTGATCCATGAAAATGGTTTCAAACTTTATATCTTGTATTGTTTGATCTTGTAGTCAAGAGGTGTTAAATCCCTCATTTCCTAGGCATTTTCATCAATATTGTTCAACCTTGTAGTTGTGAGGTGTTGATGGCCGAAATTATCTTGTATTTCTATGTGTTTGTTGTTCATCATTCATCAAGCTAGATCATTTTCAAGTAAGTGTTCTTCCTTTACAAGTGAAGTTCACATTAAGGAGGAAAAAGACTTAGCCAACTAGAGGCCACGTAGGATCAAATATCACACGTGTCAGAGCCGTGACGACAAACTGCCTCTGTCAACTAAAATAATGGCATTATTGTACCAACAAATGTTTTTAGTGGTAAGATTGAACCACCTGACAATAAATAATGGCAAAGCTGAGACTTTTTTTCGAGCAGTGGTAAAAAAATGTCAATAGGCAAACGTTGATAGAAAATTTGGATCTTTTCCCTTTTTCAAACTTACAGGGGTCATTAATTTCTGGAAAAATGTCCCTTTTTACCATCAACGTTTGGTAAAAGGACCATTTTTACAATTATTTTTAAAAATGGTTCGTATTTGCAATTTTCCTTAGTTTTCTAGTCCAATATTGCCACTGGAATTGTTTCTTGGACATATTTTACCGTTGTTGTAACCGACAGTGAGAATATTCATCGAATATTCCGTTAAAAGTATATTATGTGTGTTTTTTTTTTGCACATGTGGCATCCAATAAAGCATTCTGATATCCATGTCATCCCACCATCATGCCCATCCATTTTCAGCATCATCTTTACCAACCCCAAACCCTAGCCAGCCTGCATCTCACCAACCCAGGCCGATGAACAGCCACAACTCGGTATCTTCAAATCCCTGTGACCACTGCTGCAATAAATGGCACGGTGTCACCTGCATCGACATCACCCTCCGCGGTGACCCATAATCGAGAAGGGCCAAAAGGCCAGTTTCATGACCGACTCCATCTCCCCGGAAATCTGCAAGCTCACCCGCCTCTCCAACCTCCTCATCGTCAACTGGCAAGGTGTCTCCGACCAGATTCTGCCCTACACCTTGCATCACCACTCGTCTGCCATTTTTCCGTCACCTGGACCTCAGCGGGAACAAAATCTCCGGTACATCCCCAGTGGCATCAGATGGTTGAGTCTAAGGTTAGATTAAGATTCAAATTCATCCTCTGTTTTTTTCTGGGCTCTTCTTTCCCCTATTTATTTAAAGCTCTAGTTATGACGTCGTTAATCTGCAACAATTGATTAATAAGAGGAAGAGGAAGAGGAAGAGATTGCTATCTAACAGAGAATTTGTCCTCTGTTGCGGGCTGCAAATAAGCTGGGTTAATGGCTGAGTTGTTGGCTAAGTTGTTTTGCATATCATCTGTTGTTTGTTCGCTGGAGTGGTCCATGATGCGTTGATTGTTGTTTTTAAGGGTGGGGTTTTCTGGATATCAATTGTCATTTGCCCTTTGAGATCGGCTGGGCCTTTCTTCAATTATTAAATTTTTTTTTTATTAATCTTCAATCATTGATTTGTTATACTTTATCTCCCTTTCTTTTATTAAACATAAATTCAAGTTGGAAAAAAAAAATACAGAGAAACGGCAAGAATAAGCGAGAATGAGGAAGCAGAAGCACCACATGAATGTTGACTGGAGAAATAGAAGTTTCCCATATCATCATAATTCTGTCACATAACCATCACATGTGAAAATATAGAAGTCAGGTGGAAATTTTTAAGGGACAATGATAGTGATAAAAGGGGACCGAAAATATAAATGGCAGTGACATTTTCGAATCAGTTTTAAAAATAATCATAAAAATAAATTTTTGTCAAATGTTAATGGTAAGAAAAGAGATCTTTTCGCTAATTTCTGAAGAAAATTATGAGTACTTCTCTGTACTAAATATATAGAGTAAATTGTATCATTTATACCTAAATTATAGTTCATGTTATAAATCTATACCTGAATAAAATTTTGTTACATAAGTGTCTCTAAAATATAAGTACATTGTAAATTTATACTTACGATTTAACACCGTTAAAACTTAACAAAAATTTCAGTTAAAATGCTCAAATTGACAGCTAAGGTTTTTGAAATATATAGAACATCCATATACTTTATAATTTTATATTTTAAATTATTATTTTTAATTACGTGTGTAAGTTTTCAGGAAATCTTTTCAAATCAATAATATCAATTATAAATTGAGTCTAAAATATTATATATATCAAATATGAAAAAAAAATGTTTAAATAATATGAATAATATTACTTGTACTTAAATTTATCTTTTTTATTGTAAAAATAGTAATTATCAAAATAAAATGTAAGAATGAAAAATACTAATTTTCTAAAAAACTCTATCATTGTGGAAGATTTGTATATTACCTAAATAATTTAATAGCTATTGCAGATTTTTTAGAAAAATAACTATTCATTCTTATATTTTTTTTTTGATAATAACTATTTTCTCGTAATAAAAAATATAATTTTTTAAAATATTATGATTGATATAACTATAAACTTTTGATTTCATTTGATATTTTTAAATATTTTAGACTTAATCTATAATTTGTATTCATGATTTCAAAAGATTATTTAAAATAATATACACGTAATTAAAAATAATGACTCAAAAAATAAATTTATAAAGGTAAAGAGATGTTTAACACATTTTAAAAACCTTAAGGGTCAATTTGAGCATTTTAATCACAATATTTTTACGGAAATTAACTCGTCGGTATATATTTGTAACGCACTCATATTTTAGAGTCATTTTTACAATAAAATTTTATTCGGATATAGATTTATAACATGAATTATAATTTAAGTTATAATCTGAATATATATATATAGGATACTTTTGTTGGGCCAATATTGACAAAAACCCTCCCGTCTCTCCGTCTACCTCTGTTATCAGAAAATGGTGAGTAAACCACCCCGCCGGTGAGAAAGGTTTTTCACGATACTTTCCCAAAATTTCATGATTCGGGTCTTCACTTCTGATAAACCAGAAACATCGGCGGTGTCTTTCTTCCCAATTCCCGTTTCTGCTAAAGTTGTTCAAAGCTAAGTAGAAAGTGGAGCTGCAGTGGCGACATGAAATTTCGGTGTACGCGAACCGTTCCATTTCCGTCTCACTACGCGCAGCAGTACCGTCTTTATGCCGAACGGCGATTTCTTAATTCCTTTGTCAAAAGGTTTTGGACCACCGCGCAAGCTGCCGCCTCTGTCAATGGCCGGGGCAGTCACTCTAAAGGTCACCCATTCGCTGCTTCAGTGCTTATCTTTCTGCTTATACACTGCCTGGGATAGATGCTGATAAAGTAAGCTCTTTTAAGTCCTTAAATAGCCGTGATAGGTTTTACATGCGCTCATGATTTTGGACAAGTAGATCGCCAAAATAAGTATGAACTTTCCATTAACCATGTTATTGCCCTTTCTTATGATCAACCTGGTTATCTTGTGAAGTATGCAATTGTGCATGAAAACCATTACTAGCGGTTGCTTGGGATCAAGATCGTTTTGACTTGTCTGTAAATCCGAAAAACCAATTCAAGCTTTTTAACTGCAGAAGAAGTATATTGGTAACGCTGTGAAACGTGTGAAACTGATTATACATACATAAATAACATTTAGGTAATTCTTTTTTGGTGCCTAGTGCAACGGCTGCTACTCTACTCATGCTTGGTGTTCTCCATGCTCGACGGCTCTATGAGGACAAAAAGGTCAAAATTGGCTTTAATCCGATACTTTTTAATATGATTTGGAGTTCTATGGAGTAGGATTGTTAGATTCCTAGTTCAGATTTTTTCTTATTGTTACATTCCTAGTTCAGATTTTTTCTTACTTCTCAAAACCTGGTCTTGTGCTCTTTTTATTTGACATGATTACAGGCTTTATATTTTGGAGACGAAAGCATTAGATTTTTGTTCTTTTCTAATCCATATGTTTCAATATGATTTAACCGTCTTTTGACATTTTCCTGCTCAACTGCAGAGCTTTCTATTTTACAAGGCAACTAAATGGTCTATTTGCTTATAGCCTTCTCTCCTCTTGATCTTGTTCCTAGTCGCCAAGTCTTTGTAGATGGTTCATTTCAAACTTGCACTATATCATCATTAGATTGGTGGAGTTTATCGTCTCCTTCTTTGTTCTCTTTTACTAGGCTGTAGATGCACGTGAAAAAGGGGCTGAATTTCAGTTCCAGCCTGATGTAAAAGTAATATATCTGCTCCCGTTCAACTCTATAGTTTTTCTTATCATGGTGAAAACTTTTGGTTCTGTATTTAAAAACAGCTTGCTCGTTTAATATATTGCTTACATCTGCTAAATCTTGTCAACGTTCAGGCTACATTCCTCAAGATGCTACCTTTGCGCTCTATTTCTAGAATATGGGGTTTGCTAACAGACGTGGTGAGTATGCTTTCTTTCTGAGATGGAGGGAGTAATGCTAAGTTATCAAGTGTGTAATACTTAAACTGTCATCAACTGTGGATTCCTTATTTTAGTGTATGTTGCTAGACTGCTTTGTTCTTTACCTGCTTAATAAATTTGTATCAGGAAATCCCCACTAGGCTGCGCCCATATGTTTATAAAGCCTGGGCTCGAGCATTTCATTCCAGTATGAAAGCCTAAAACTTTTACATCTGTTCCTTGATTTCTAGTTTGTGTAATAATTTGGCAATTTCATTATCATTTAGGGTTATGTAAGGGAGTCTTCTAAAAGAAACCCTTTCTCCCCTTTTCCAGACCTAGGTGAAGCTGCTTTGCCACTTGAGGATTATGTCTCTTTACGAGATTTCTTTGTCCGTACCTTAAAAGAGGGTTGTCGGCCTATTGATCCTGATCCAGACTGTCTGGTAACAGGCAACAACTATTTTTCTAACGCTTTTTTATCCTTAGACAGCTGTGCCAATGCCATTTTCTTCTGTAATAGATTAGTCCAGTCGATGGTACTGTTCTAAGGTTTGGAGAAATAAGGGGACCGCGGGCTATGATTGAGCAAGTCAAAGGATTTTCCTATACAGTGACTTCGCTCCTTGGTACTGGTATGTTTCTTCCCAGGATGGCTGGATACAACACTTATGACGAAAACAAGGACCAGAGTGAGCAAGGGGACGCACTTGGAGAGAAGCTTAAGAAATCATGGTGGCGGGTTTCATTGGCTTCTCCTAAAATCAGAGATGCTTTACCAACCTGGTATATGCTATTCTGCAATCATCTTCTCTCTTTTTTTGTTTCTCCTTTCCGCCTTTTTGTCATATTTGCAAGGCATAGCTGTCTGTTATATTCAAGTTTGAAGTTCCAAACATGTTGATTTCTCCTCATTGTTGTTGATTCCTTAAGTTCTAGTTTTGATTCTTCTTGAAACAAATTGAGTAACAGTTTAAGCAAGTTTTTGCATGTTCGATTGTTGCATGAAGTTTTTTGGAACTTTGCATGTAACATCAACCAGCAGTCCAATGAAAGGCCTTTATTACTGTGTAATATACTTGAAGCCTGGAGATTATCACCGGATACACTCACCAGTTGATTGGAATGTTCTACTTCGCCGACATTTTTCAGGTAGCCATTGTATTTTCTAAGGCATTTGGTATTTAAATACTCGAATTTTACTTGGTTTCAATTGAGTGTGAACTGGCAGGTCGCTTGTTTCCTGTTAATGAGCGTGCAACAAGAACAGTCAGAAATCTCTATTTGGAGAATGAAAGGGTAATTGTGATGCCAACTCTCTTGTTCATACTAATAGGTAAATTCTACTACCTTTGCGTAACTATCATGTTTCAGGTAGTTCTTGAGGGTGTATGGCAAGAAGGTTACATGGCAATGGCCGCAATAGGTGCAACAAACATTGGTTCGATTGAGGTTAGTTGGGGGACCCCTTTCATTCCAAATCATTAGAAAGTGAAGTAATCCAGTAATGCACTTGCAAAATATTTGCACTATGGCCAGCTCAGTTGCTTGACCATTGGAAAATTCTGGCTTGAGGCTGTGATAGAATTCTGGCTTGAATTATACTCCTTTCGTCACAGGAATGTGGATACGTTTGTTTTTCAACAAATAATATAGGCCTAATTATAGCGTGGTACCCGAAACTATGGTGAATCGTTCATGCAAGTACCTGAAATATAACTCGGTCTGGCTCAGTACTCCAACTATTAAAGTGGTGCAGTTTAGTACCTGAGGTGATGGTCGTTGCGTTGACTATATCAATATCCTATTTTAACAGAGGAGTTAAGTCCTGGTTGGGATCCTTAAATCTCCAAATCCAAAATTCTACAGAAATGAACTTATATTTACGAAAACCCTAAGTAATTCGTTCTACTCAAACCATTACAAAACATCAATCTGAGGTAAAATCGGAGATGAATACAGGGCAATCGAAGTCTGATTGTTCAAATTGGCATGATATCAAACCCTTACTTGTTTAGAAGTGGGGAAAGCAAGTGGTGGTTTCGAGAGCAAATGTTTGGCAGAAAATTATGGAAGAAGGGCATCATTTTAATAGTTGGGTACTGAGTCAAGCCTAGTTCAGCTAAGATGAGGTACTAAACTGCACCAATGTAATAGTTGGGGTATGAGTCAGGCCGCGTAATAGTTCAGGCACTTCCATAACTGATTACCATAGTTCAGGGTACCAACCTATATTTTGGCCTTCAATCTATGATTTTTTCCGTTTAATATTTCGACTTATAAACTATAAAATCTTAAATATAAATAATAACCAAATGTTTCTAGTTTTTAAATATATTTTTCAAGAGTTTTTTTTAAAATAAGTATATTCTTGATGAAAATTTGAGTCAAACACAAGTTCGAAAGTGAAATGCAACCAATTTCATAGGACAGATGTGTAGTACTTGAATGTCCCATTATTATTCATTGTAGGAAATCAGATCCAAACGGATAAGTTGTATGCATGTGATATAGCATTAACTACTAAACAAATCTGCTCGATCTTGTTCTGTTTCTCTTAAACTAATTATATAAACCTCTGTTTCTGACTTCTTTGCAAAACTGCATGCAGCTCTTTATAGAAACTGAACTGAAAACAAACAGGCCACTAAAGATGCTATTACACTCGGAACCTGTTGAAGAACGTTTATATGAACCTGAAGGTGCGGGCATAACACTCAAAAAAGGAGATGAGGTTAGCAATGCACATGTTAATTACCTAATATGGATTCCTGAAAGGGGAAACATAAACTTCTATTCTTATCTACTTTTATTTAATCCCTGTTTGGTATCTACCAGTTGCTTAATTAAATAAAACACTTTTCCATATGCTCACCGTCTTGATCAGCAAGACTTTTAATCCATAAGTGTCTTCAACTTGATCTGGAATTATATGATAGAGATAAGATTGATGCCTTGTTTAGAAAACTGAACCTCAATTTTTATGAACGCTTGTAGATTCTTATATGCTTTGGTCCTTTCAGGTTGCTGCCTTTAACATGGGTTCAACCGTAGTTCTGGTCTTCCAGGCTCCCACATCAGAATCGTATGAGAGTGCTAATTGTCAATTCAAGTTCTGCATCAAACAAGGTGTCAGAATTCGCATGGGAGAACCACTTGGAAGATGTAGCGTCTCTTAAACCAGTTGTACTCATATCAGCATCAGGAAGCACCATATCTGTGAGTAGAATGTCTTGTTTAACAGCCAAGGAATCGTCAAGTGCATTGCGACAATTGAGCCAGGGATGAAATTAAACAACCTTAGAACACAGGTATCTCTAAATAGTAGAGAGAAGCATATTGAAAATGATACTAAATCACAATTACTAATATATTACTTGTTACAATTTACGACATTACCAGTGGCATTATGTTAAATCTATTTTGATGCATCTTCTAGACCTCATCCAACTCATCAGTCTCTGGTAAAACGAGACTTTACTGAGGTAAAATAGTGTCCTCTCTGCTGTTGGAAGAATTGAGGTCTCCTTAGTCAACCCTCATGACAATTATACTGATTTACAAGAGCTCTAGAGGATATGAAATCTGTGCAGGCTGGCTTGTATAGCTCTTGAATTATGCTAATCCTGGACGGTACTAACCGAGAAATGTAGCCAACATGAACTATGTTGTAAAAGAGGACCGATGCCTCTGGGGTTGACCCTTCAGTGCTTCTTGTAGAGTTCCCAGTATGTTGGTTCACCTTGGTCGAAGTTGTTTGTAGGAGAGTTCTGAGGGACCTGTAAGTAAGATAAAGGACGCGGAGGGACTGCCGGAGGTGCTCTGAGGAGTGGTACTATGACGATGAAGTTGGTAAATGAGAAGTTTGATAAAGAGTTTTTGGGGGTTTAAGGCATTACCAATAGTAGTGAATGAAGTGGGTTTATATGTAGGGCTGGCCTCAATAGCACGGGCGTAACTAGGGTTACCTGGATAGGTCTTGACATCAGTAAAATGGTTTTAAAAATCGGACCGTGGCTTGAATTGAAAAATTAATGGTTGAAGATTTAAATGATTGGACGGTTACTTTCTGAAAACTATTTTTAATAAATACTTAAACAATAGAGTTAACATAAAAATTATATAAACATAATGATTCATATTTTTGTAATCAAAGAATAAATCTTAGAATTTATTTTGAAAACTAAATGGACGAGTAAGAAGTATATATAGTAAAATAGTTTATTTGACCAAAAAAAAAATTTGATGACTTTTATAATTTACAAAAAGTTAAACCTCGAATATTTTGGACATAACCGTCATAATGTGGACTCCAAATCTTCATCGTATCATCTTTTTATCTCTTACTTTTTATTTGTATTTTTTTCTTCTTTTTGTTTGAGTGAATATGTTCTGCCAGTGACATACGATTTGTGTCTACATAAAGAATTGGATAGAATAATGAAGGAGAAGCACGACGTCGAAATAGTTGCTGTGTTTCTCGTCGTCGATTTCGCCATGGTCAAAACTGGGCCTCTCTTCCTTCCTTTCATGCGAAGCAGCATAACTCGACACAAATCAAGCTGATTCCCCTTCCTTTTTCGTGAGCTCAATGAAATCGACATTAAATTCAACTGGTCCCCTTATTCCGGCGAGAAAAAACCACCGACCTCCGTGTATTTGTTCAACAATAAAAAATGATGCTCCCCAAGATCAGACTGATGCTTTCATGATGCACTATGATGCGCTCAACTAACAACATGATGCGCTCATTTTTGATGACTGTGATACAAACATTTCATTCTAGAGCACACAATGATGCACTTAATCACGACAACATTGCATTTCTCATGACATTATCCAGTTTCCATCAGCTAGAGCATCATCAATGATTTTAGGCTCTATTTGGGATAATAAAGCTTGAAAGCAACAAAGATTTCTTAGAGAGGTTCTAGTTAATACTCCAAATGTAGCATCACCTATTATGTTTTCTCTGGGCTGACTGGATCTTTGCTTGAACTTCCATGCTGATGTAGGCTCATTTTCTTATGTTTCCTCTTTTGTCTTTCCATATGTTGATCTGTCTTTGGGGAGGATTTCTCTTCATTATCAGCATAGTCTATTTCTCTTTTCTCATCAACGCGTTGATGTGTACTGCTATCAACACGTTGTTCCATCTTTTCTTCTTCTTTGTTTGTGATTCCTGCATCATCTG
>JBBYHH010286754.1:0-12649 GCA_038382905.1 Daphne laureola
CTGGATTAACTATTGAGGGGGGTAGTTGAAGGTTTTACAATACTTTAGGGGGGTTTCTGCAGGTTTCCCAAAACCGAGGTGGGAAACTGGAGGTTTCACCTAACCTCAGGGGGGTTTTTGTAAGTTACCCTTTTTTTTTTGCCCTATGTTTTTCCTCTTTTATGCAATAAAATATAACCCTGCTCTAATTAGGTTGATACTGTCACAAAAACTTATTCGTGCTGTCTCTCTGACATATTTGAAGGTTTTGTATGCCTAACCCCTTATTTTTCGATATTCTGTTACATCTTTTTTTTTTTTTTTATATTCATGATAGGATGTGGACTTCTTTATTTTTATTCTAAGTAATTACAAAGATGAATTTTACGTTGGTAGGGTATGGCTTAAGGATGTTGTTCATTATCCCTAATAAGAACTTTTATGTTCTCAGAAATGCACAGACGGGTTGGTCAAAACTTTGAGGGATGTTGCGAATAGTCCATATTCTCCTGAGTATGATATTGCTGGTATAACAGATCCATTTCTTCACATACGACTGCTTAAACTTTTGCGTGTCTTGGGCCAAGGGGATGCTGATGCTAGTGATTGTATGAATGATATGCTTGCTCAAGTAAGTTGTGCGGTTTTCCTTGTAGTCACTATTATTCTGCAATGATACTGCCGGTGCTGACTAAAATAAAAAAGGTTTCCATAGTTGGTTTTGAAGCAATTAAGAGAATTGTTGAAATTGAAGTAGCTGGGTTCATGCCTACATTTAAGCAGAGTGTTCTGGAAAAAGAATTATTGTTTCACCCCTTGTTAGTTTCCAACATACAATAGCTACATATTCATTTTATTTGTACTATTACTTCAAAATATTTGCTTATTAGATTGAAAGGAGCAAATATAAGAAGACAAATGTTAACTTTCTGAAGTAAAAACTGAATGGTCCCTTTTCCATTCTTGCTCGTAATCTGAGTGACATGAATGCTCGTTTTTGTTCCTGTGTCAGTTGTTCCTTTTCATTTCCTTTCACATCAGTCTTACTCATCTGAAGTTTGAATACAGAATATGCTCTGGGTATTAAAGTAGGTAACAAGTTATGTTTAGCAAAAATGGTCAGTCTGCCTCAGCCTTGCATGGCTTCTCTGGTCAATGGAGTTTTCTATAGTAGTTTCTGGAACTAGAAACCATAATTTTCAGTGTTTTAGCCTTAAGTTTTTTAAATTAGAGTATTGTTTATCATTCGTATCACTTTGAGGATGAGTTTTCTGCTTTTGTTGTTATAGGGTTTTGTAAATCGATCCCTGATTCTATATCACAAAAAACTTGTTCTGATTTTCTTTCCTTGAGATGTTTTAGGTTGCGACGAAGACAGAGACTAACAAAAATGCGGGAAATGCGATTCTATATGAATGTGTTCAGACTATTATGAGTGTTGAGGACAATGGTGGCTTGCGTGTGCTTGCTATCAATATATTAGGAAGATTTTTGTCCAATAGAGACAACAATATCAGGTAGTCTTATGCAAATCTTATTTTAGTTAGAAATCTTAAATTGTGATTATCTTGCCATTGACCGCAAATTGGTCAGATTGTTGCTAGATGATTATGTTGATATCTGTATGGTGTTTAAAGCAACCGCAAACTGGATAGTGTTATTAGCAAGAGTCATGTCATTGATTTTTTAGATTAACCTCTTTGTAGATGAATTAATATTTTTATCTTGGAGGAAAAGATCTGTTTTGATGTCTGCTCTACTATACTACTATATGTTTCCTGCATCTCAAATTTCATCATGCTTTTTAGATACGTTGCACTAAATATGCTTATGAGGGCTATCACTGTGGATGCACAAGCTGTCCAGAGACACAGGGCAACAATTTTAGAATGCGTGAAGGTATAACCATGGCCTTTATTCTTCTCGTCTCCAAATTCCAGATATTTCTTATTTTTATTATTTGCTCTTCTTGGTCTTCTTACACTTCTGAAAATATCTAAATATGTTTCAAAAGAATTCAGGAAATGTATGTTTTTGGTATCTGGATCAATTAGGGGCGTTTTTGTTTCCGTAAAATGTTTGTGATTCCTGCAGTTCCCATTTTAGTCAATGCTGTATTTTATTGGAAGTTTTAGCTATCGATTGATTGGCACCAATACTTCAATGTGTAGGGTGCATGCTCAAAGCAACAAACTAATTTCCTACTCACTCAGAAAATACTTCAATGTGCTTTTACTGCGCACTAGCTTACTGTCTTTTTCCATCTGGGCATGTTCTGGAACCCTCCTGGTTTTTTACTCCCTTTTTGTAAAAAATAAAATAAAAATAAAATAATGGAAGAGAAACTATGCAGAACCCTTTTCTTGACATCCATCCTAAAAAGTTATCTGCTCTCTGTACGTGTTTTAGATTTGGTCCAGTACAAACCTTGTTTCATCGGCATTGTAAAGTATGTTCTTGTAAGCTATATCATAAACAGTATTTATCAGAATCTCCTTTTCAGGATTCAGATGCTTCCATCCGAAAAAGAGCACTTGAACTTGTATACCTTCTGGTTAATGAAAACAATGTGAAGCCTTTGACGAAAGAATTAGTTGAATATTTGGAAGTTAGTGATCAAGATTTCAAGGGAGATCTTACAGCCAAAATTTGCTCCGTTGTTGAAAAGTGAGTAATGCTAGTTTGTTTGAATTTGTCTTTCTCATAACCAAATGTGAGTAATTTTGAATCTTATACCTTCTGTATGATGGGTTATGTTGGTGGCTTTCTTATCAACATAATGAAAAGATAAGGATGTTTAATTACTTACATAGATATATGTGAAAACAATACCTTTGTGCTCACATCTTTTGCTTTTATAACCTTCCTAACTGAAGGTAAAGTAATGGCTTTAATTGTGAAGAAAAAGGCACTAGAAAACTTAGAATTATATTTCGTTCAAGTAGAGGCTACAATCTCAGTTTGAGGCTCAATTTTTTATTTGTTTAGTGAAGGTCTTTAAGTATTTAAATTTAAAGATGCAAGTGTTACATGCTAACTATCATTTGTTGTTTTCTCTGCAATTAGAATTTCGTCATCCTGAGGTTTATGTGATGTGCCTCATATTTGTATGATATCTTCAATTTATCCAGCTTGAAGAAAATAGAAGTTTTAGCCCTTAAATAGAACAACTTGAACTTTAGCATCCTATAATTGAATGAAATGTCTCAACTTACCTTAGAGAAACATTAGTAATTGACTGATTTTGTGTATGAGCCAGTTTTGTTGTTTGTTTAAACTGTAGTTGGCACTGCGATGTGCATTTGGTCGTCATCTTTTCCCCTCTGATGGTTTGTCACATTGAGCATTTTTTCACTTCAACACGAGGACAGATTTCATTAGGCTGATTATTAGATATGAAAGCTTTGCTGTTAGAAAATTTAGAAATTAGGTTGGATTATGAACTGGTTGTGGGACAAACAATATTTGTCGCATGGTTCCACAAACCCTCCAAGTGTTTGAATGAAGATACTTTGCTCTTTTAGTGCATCTCTAATTTACATACATGCAAACTTACGTATTATATAATATACATTTATAAACTATGGTGAGTGGGATGCTGATTAGGATAAACAGTAAACTAAGACTTTCATTCTATGTGGTTAGCTGTTGTGTACTCTATGTGGGCTTATTGGTTAGTATGTGGTATTGGATTTTGCTTAATATTTTTTTTTTGTATTTTTATTCATTAATATATATATACACATATATATATATATGCGATTTATTTATTAACTTTTGATTCCTCTTAATGGCTTCAAGAAACGTGTTAGATTCAAGACAATTTTCCTTCCATCTTTTCTTTGTTTTTGTGAATCTATGGGTTGAAGGTTTTACTCCAATAGTTTAATTTTGACCTTTTTACCTTTCTCTTACATTTTTTATCTCTCATATAATATAATAATTATTTTATTAATTACAATATTGATAATATATACTCCAACCGTAAAAACAAATTCATAATAATCTTAAAAATGACATAAATGTGTTTTTTTTTGTGTGTGTGTTTGTTTGGGGAAAAAGTTAAGTTATGTTCTCAGAAGTTGATGTAAAATTTGTAAATATTGAAGAATAACTTGGTTTAACAATTTGATTTTCTCACCAAAAAAACATAATTGACAAATATCCTAATTCAAGATGATGTGTTCTTTTAAGAAAAAAAAAATGTTAAGAAGTTGATTTTTTTGAAAATTGATATAAATATGTGTGAAAATATTGGAGAAAAATATGTTTAATGTGTCCTTAATTATTTTTTATATAAGCAGAATGCAATATAATTATTCTTTTGCAAACCTTATAAAATGAAATAGAAAGAACTTAAAAAAAACATTGTTTTCTAGGAGTAAATGTTTTTGTTAGCCAAATGAAAATGTCTTTTTGTCACATACTCAAATTGTATTGGTTAAAGTTGTGTTTATTCCCTAATTAAACCAACATATAATTAGAAACTTTGTCAACTAGAATGAATAGTAATCTAAGTTTTTGTTTTGTAGGATGTGACATGGTGTAAGTTAGTTATTGTAGGTGATTATCATTTTTGCTTTTATCTTTGTTGGGGTTAATTGTATCATTACCTATTATTTTTTCTTTTTATGCACATGAGCACTTAAGTTTTCAATGCTTTAGGTTTTAGCTATTTTTTTCTTTAATGCACATGAGCCCTTAAGGTTTTATTGCTTTAGGTTTCTGATACATTGCGTACTAGAATGAATAGTAATCTAATCTTTTTGTAGGGTGTGGTTTGGGGATGAATAGTTAATTGCGTGTTTTGTAGGATGTGGTACGGTATAACTTAGATTTGTGAGTTCAAGTTTTTTATTTTATTTTATTTTATTTGTTATCTGTATAAGTCTTATTATTTTTTATTTGTTATACTGTTTTTGCTTCTAATTAATGTATTTTACTAACAAATCCGCCGCGGAGCGCGGATCTTATGAACCTTGTTACATATATGTATATACAGAGAGACAAAGAGAGATGAAACTTTGTCATCTCTTTTATACCATAGCACTCTCATTTCCCCATCCTACTGTTAAGGTTTTCCCCGGAGAAAATATGGTACATTGATCAGATGCTCAAGGTTCTCTCCGAGGTATGGACTTTAACCACAAGGCTTCAGTTCCACTTTTGGCTATTGGTTCTCCTGCATTTTTGTGATACTTTTGAATGTACAATACATAGTCATTGGTTCATTTTTGGAAACTTTGTTTCGCTCATCTGAAAACTAATAAATGGAACAGCACGCTGATTATATGAAGAGAAGTTAGTTGAATGCATCTTCAGGCTTTGTAATTCTACAGTTGTGTTTGTTTTATTCCCTTATCCACCAATAATGCCTATGTCCACTTCAATCCTTGCTTCGTGATTGTTTAGTGATGTGTGGTGCTCTGGAAACTGAAAGTTGTGCAAGCATTTTTATTAGTTTTGTTTTTTTGGTTGGTAGGCTGGAAATTTTGTCAAAGATGAAGTTTGGCATGGACTTATCATCGTGATAAGCAATGCATCTGACCTCCATGGGTACACTGTCCGAGCATTGTACAAAGCTCTCCTAGTGGCGCCAGAACAGGCAGAGTTTTGTACAACTGGATCTGCTTTGGTACTTTCCCACCAGGAAACCCTTGTTCGATTGGGGATTTGGTGCATTGGAGAATATGGTGATTTGTTGGTGAACAATGTAGGAATGCTAAACATAGAGGACTCCATTACCGTGAGTGCATTTTTTCATTGCTTGATAGTGGATTACTAGATTTTGGTTTTCTGAGGAAAGTTATTGAGTATCAGGGTTTTCTTTCTGAAACAGTTATTTTATTTTAATACTTTCCATTCTTTTCATTCACTGAAGACCCCTCCCTACATGAATAAGGTTTTTTTTTTAAAAAAAAAAAAATTAAAAAACAAACTATGGTTTGCATTACATAATCATAACCTAATAAATAGCTGGAGAAAGGTGTTTCATTAAAGTGCCTTGCTGGAAAAGATGTGGAGTTACTATAAAGCTTATTGATATGGTTAGAATAGTTGCATGTTGCTTGTTGACTGTAGTATAGTTGAGATTGAGTTGGTGGATGGCCTGGTCTAGGGATTAGGGATGAGAACGAGCCGAGCCGAGCCCGAATCTGGCAGGCTCGAGCTCGGCTCGAACTTTATCGAGCTCGATTTTTTGAGCTCGGCTCGAAGGCTCGTGAGGCTCGATTAGTGAGTAGCTCGGTTAGGCTCGATCTCGAAGTTCGGCTCGATAAGGCTCGAACTGGCTCTTGAAGCTCGAAAAAGTAAAGATATATTACAATAATTCAATAAAATAAAGATAAATTCCATGAGCTCGAGCTCGAATCTACCAGGTTCGGGCTCGGCTCGGCTCGTTTGCTAGGCTTGCGAGCCACCTCGAGCCGACCCTTTGAAGCTCGAGCTCGGCTTGTTTAATACACGAGCCTAAAAATGGCTCGAGCTCGAGGCTCGTGAAGCTTGGCTCGTGAGGCTCGATTAAGCTCGAGCCGAGCTCGAATAGGCTCGGCTCATTTCATAGCCCTAGCCTGGTCATTATCCAACCTAGACCACTAGATGCATCAGTTCATGAGATTTAAGAAAATAGATTTAGTACAGGATGAAAGAGGTGATGGAGTACCGGAACGTACTTGGGTCAGTGTAGTTCAAAAAGGTCTTTCCTTCAAGACAATTCATTTATCTAATTTTGATCAGTCAGGATTAACTCGTTAAGGCTTGATTTATCATTGATCTGTTGATCAATTGATGATTTTGGCACCACAAGAAAACACTAGTGTATGACAGGAGACATTTATCAGTAAAGTCAAGGAATTCAATTCTAGACTGGTTCATATTAATTCCACAGTAGAGGGTTGGACTGCAAGAAAACACTTCTACAGTACAGACGAGCAATTAATGAGTAAAGTTGAGAAATTTGGTCTTACATTGGTTCATATACTTTTAGAGTGCCAATGGATCTCTCGCATATATAACATGACACAATTCATTTTATGTATTTGATGCTAACTGGAAGGTCTAATGATTGCTTCTCCTAAGCAGGTCACAGAATCTGATGCGGTAGATGTTGTGGAGGTTGCCATTAATCGTCATAACTCGGATCTCACCACCAAAGCAATGGCATTGACTGCTCTTTTAAAGCTCTCTTCCCGCTTCCCATCTTCTTCTGAGTATGTAATTTTTTTTTTTTTACCTTGCACTTCCAAAGTATTATTTGGCATGTTTCTTTGTTGTGCATGCTGTGTCTGGAATTTGATATCTGGTCAATTGTCTCAACGTCTATAAGCTGGACTCTGTTCACTAAAATATTTTATCTAGAACCTTTAGAAATGATTAATCAAATTATTTATTAAAACATAAACTTTTATCTATTGAATGTGCAGGAGGATTAAAGATATTATTGTTCATCATAAGGGAAGTTTGGAACTAGAGTTGCAGCAGAGATCAATCGAGTTTAATCATATTCTTGAGAAGCATCGAAAAATCAGGTTTGTTTGACTCTTATATTTAATTTCATTTTTTTTGTATCGTACCTTGATCGGCCCATGTTTGAATGAACCATGGAGGTGATGCAAGAGTTTATGCAGATCTGAACTGGTTGAGAGGATGCCAGTTTTGGATGAAGCAGCTTTTAGTGGAAGGAGGGCTGGTGCTTTACAATCAACTGTTTCAACTTCGAGTGGGAACTCAATTAATCTTGCTAATGGAGTTGCTAAACCAGTTTCAGCTCCTGTTGCAGACTTGCTAGATTTGAATGCTGATGATGCACCAGCACCTAGTTCATCTGGTGATGATTTTCTTAAGGATCTTCTTGATTTTAGCTTGTCACCTGCTTCAACATTGTCAGGTAAATTCTTGCATGGTTGCATGTTGGAATTCTGAAACCATTATTTACTGTACTGAGGATTTCTTACACTCCCCAAAAATGCAGAGATGTTGAACTAGAGCATTTGCCTTAGAGTCTTAGAGGCTATCTTTTCTGGAAATTTAACATGCTCTGTTTCTTTCATATAACTCTGTTTTTGACGTGTATATGATTATGAACCTAAAGTTATGGTGCTAGCGGTCTCAGTATCTTAGAGTGAACTCAGAGGCTAATCTAAAGGTGTCTTTGGTTTTTAAATGCAAGTCAGCCTGTCATTAATACTTATGAAGTTGTAAAACTCTGATAACTCCTGCATAGCATATGGTGGACTTGGGCATCTCCAGAACCATGGAATGCTCAGCACGTTTTTAAATCTTCAGCCTGAAAAAGAAAAGTTTGAATCGGATGCTATGATTATTCTTACTTAGTCAGCTTGTGATCTCCCTTATTTTAGGAAATTGACAGCCCACATGCATGAATTTTACATTTAATGTCAGTATATTTTATGGGCACTAAGAAATTGACGCTGGTGCTATTTTATTGAAGTCGAGCACTTATAACTGTTTTTGTTTTCTGTCCATCCTAAGGAACTACGCAGGGTCCGAAAGCTGGAAGAGATGTTCTGCTGGACTTTTTATCTGGTGTTGAAACATCACCTCCTACACACACCATTCCACCTGCTCCTGACATGTTATTGTCTGGTCAAGAAAAACAGACACCAAAAAACAATTTAGTTGATCTAAAATCTCCATCTTCAGTTATGGCACATGCCACATCTCCTGCAACTGCTACCCCGATGATAGATTTGTTGGATGGCTTGGTCCCAGCACAAAACACTGGTAAACGTTCATTTACTGTTTGCTTCTTTCTGAGGTTATAGTAACAGCCATTCTGATACTGGTTGTTATGTCTTTTGCTTACAGTGGAAAACGGCTCAGCCTATCCATCAATTATTGCCTATGAGAGCAGCAACTTGAAAATAACATTTGACTTCTCGAAGCAGCTTGGAAACCCTCAAACAACCTCCATGCAGGCTACCTTCACAAATTTGTCAGAAAACGTGTATACTGATTTTCTTTTTCAAGCAGCAGTTCCGAAGGTAATTGCCGACATCCTTTTCCAGCATCATTTGATTTGCCGTCTTTTGTAAATCTACTGCCAGTTTCCTCCGATGATGTTAGAGATAAATTCATGCAGGATTTAAGTTTGTCTTTAGGTCTGCTTGGTTTGTAAACACCATCGGTTTGCATAGTAAAAACTTCAGTTCTCTCTGAAACAGATAAATTTCTCTAATTAACTGAATTGAGGTAAATATGGTTTTAATTAATTGACCAAGCTTCTGCTGCTCTAGCTACTGCGAAATTTTATTCGAAACATGGGCCACTAAATGTTTGCAAAATATGCAGTTTCTTCAGTTGCATTTAGATCCAGCCAGTGGCAATACTCTACCTGCGAGTGGTAATGGATCAGTTGTACAAAGCTTAAGAGTCACTAATAGCCAACATGGGAAGGTAACTTCTTGTTTGCTATCTGACCTAATATTCACATGCTTATGTACCAGCATATCCCTTTATGCAAGTTTTTTCCTCACCATTTTCTCACTCTTGACATCTCTCCTGCATCCCTCGCACATAATGGGAAGGACAGTGTCACATTTAAAGAACAGAAAACTTCAAGCCCGTGCATCTGTGCTGTTTTTTTTTTTTCCTTTTCTTTTTTGATACACACGGTTAGGGGTAGGGATGGTGGATGTAGGACTTGAACTCTATGACCTTAGAGCTTAACCAACTAGGCTAGATACTCATGACGAATCTATGCTTCTTGGTACACACCATCCTTCATATTTCTCATCATGCATTGGAACAGAAGAGATGGAGTTTGGATTAGTTGATGTAACTTTAGGCATGCAATATGAGTGGATTGATAGTGACCAGGGTAATGAGTGGGAGAGCAAGAGGAAATGCATACTAGTTAATGTAAGCCAATTGTGCACTTCTGCAGTTACTGAAAACTTAGAACTATTTTCATGTATTCATAGACCGTCAGTTTGGATGTTCACCGAGAAATTTGGTAATTGCTACGATATTATACTTCATTTTCAGAAATCTCTGATCATGCGCATAAGGATAGCTTACAAAGCAAACAACAGAGATGTTTTGGAGGAAGGACAGATCAGCAATTTTCCCCGTGGTTTGTGAGGCTTGGATGTTGGTATGAAAAAAGTGCCTGGAGGTAATTAAATACCTGATTTTTTTCATTGCTGAGAAGCTCTGCCTCTTTCTTTAGTGATAGGGCTATCTTTTGGTTTCATCGTGTCTGGGGCCAGTATAGAACTTACTGTATAAATAGAAGATGGGATTTTGCTGAGTCTCAAATCTCAATTGTGGTTAGCTGCTACTTTCTTTGTGTAATGTCCACTCTTTGGGTGGGTTTTTGTACATTATCTCACACTTTCTGCATGGAACTGCTGGCGGGTTCCGTCACGAAGAATACTTGTGTTTGGTCCCTAGCGTCTTGGAGATGACAGTTGCATTCTAGGTCTTGTGCTTTTGGAGTCGTGTCAAATAGAGCGCGATTTGTAAAATTTTGAAACATTCTGTAGTTTCTTTTATATGAATGTACATCAGTGTATTTCTTTTTTACCACGTCAACTGAGGCTAAAAAAAGTTGCCTTTTTCTTTTTTCTTTTCCTTTTTTGAGGAAGGGCTCAAAAATTGGCTCTTGTTCTGCTTAAACTTATCATATATGAGGTTTGTAGGAGTGCAGTTCAGTGATAGTAAGCCAAAGTTTTAGTTTCTTTCTATTCACAAGTCCTAGGAATTGGTAACTTGTTGCATCCAAAATATCACTACATACTGTAACTATGTTGATTATTATCCATTTCTCTACAAAATGTACAAGGGAATGAGAAACCTGAATGTGATGGAGAGGGAGAAGGAGAAATTGAGCAGATCATTAGAACAATGTGTTTTTACGCCTTCTATCAGTCACCTATTTTGATTCATGGTATTTTTCAATGGAATTCTTTTGTAGTTTTGTGAATTGTGAGATGTTGAAGCATGAGAAAACAGAAATTGAAAATAAAAGCATAGCTACATGTAATTGCTAAAAAGCATTGAAATTGATACTGAAGGCATTGAAAATCATCGTTGTCCACTTTCAGATCAGATGCTACGGTCCTATTTCCCACCAGTTCTCCATTCTCTGAGAAGCAAAAGCCCGATATGTTATAGGAGGTGTAAAACAAGTGTTGGATATGTAGACACGTGTTTTGATTAAAATTCTACTACCTTAAATATTAAGGTCATGAAAGGTTGAGATACAAAATAAAACTTAAGATGTTCGGGAATAGGACGGTTTTTGTCACCAACGTTTGTCCAAAACCTTTTTTACCATTTGTTTAAGAAGAGGTCCTCAAATGTCACTATTGTCACTATTATCATTGTTTGAGATCTCGTTTATCACTCCACATTAAAAAATGTCAAGGTGGCATGATATGGCGTTGATGGGATGACTACTTGATGATATGGTGGCTTATATGGTTATCTGACCACTTTGTTTTGAAATTTATTTGCCTCAACTTTAATTTGTGTTATAATTGTATATTTTACAAAAGTTTAGGATCCTATTGTACTATTAAAATTTGTTCCTCACCTTCGACAAGCCAGACCAGCACGCCGACACCGCCACGGCTGATGGCACCATCAAGTTGCCCTTCTCACCTTGCAACCACCGCCACCTCGCCAACTGATCTCCGTCGCAAGTCACATTCGGCAGCGATTAGTCCCTTCGTTGCCAGAGACATACTTTGGGAATGCAGTGCTAACATTGTACGCGTAGGAAACGTGCAACAAGCTGGAGCAGTGGCTGGTAGGGAGAGTGGCGGAAGGATTGATCCCATCTCTTGGATGGTGCACCACCACCAGACTCTCACCACTAGTGCACACGAGCCCTTTCGCACTGCTCACCACTGGCCGAACTCTCAAGTCCACTACCACTACTCCTCGGCTCTGATCACTATCGATGTCGTCTAGTTCAAGTTTGAAGATGAAGTAGATTCAATCCAGAAGAACATCAACCCATAAATTGCTAAAGCACCAAATGCCCGAACCTAAAATCTTCAATTGAACAAACCCTAGTCTCAAATATATCAGAACTCAGGGGAAATCGCCAGGTTGTAGGCGACGAAACCGCCGTATCAAAAGAGGAGCGCCAAAGAAGACGAGTGGGCAGGAGTTTGGGAGGCGATGGTAGCAACAGAGGAATAGTAGGAAGATTAGGTTGGAAGGTCAAGTTTATGTGGATCTTACGTGGACGACACATGTGTAAAAAAAATATAAACGTAACACCTTTGTGAGGGAATAGTTAGTCAAATAAGTTTTTTAATGAGTCCAAAAAATAAGTTAAATGATACAATGAGACCACAAACGTAAAATTAATGGCAATAATGGACCAGATTCAAACATAAAAAAAAATTTCTCCATCCAAAAGTGTTGTCATTTTTAATTTTTTTATATAGATTAAGGTTGTTTTGATCATTAATTTATTTTACATAACTTTCCAATATTACCCATTCCAAACCCACTCCCCCCATCCTTCCAACTAGGGGTGAGATCGAGCCGAATCCGAGCCCGACAGGTTTGAGCTCGAGCTCCAGAAAATCGGGTTCGGCTCGTGAAAGGTTCGATCTCGGCTCGAGAGTTCGTAAGCTTGAAAAAATATAGTGACTGAAATTAACAAGTATAGGAAAGGCAGGGACTAGAGTTG
>JBBYHH010286865.1:0-12648 GCA_038382905.1 Daphne laureola
TAGGATAGTATGCATGCATATAGAACAGATAAATGTATAAGTTAAAATTCTGTTATGACGCGCGATATCCTGTAAAACCACTGACGTGTTTCTGGGCCCAGGTTTAGGCAATTAAGTAAATGGAACGCCTTAAAGCCTGTAATAACGCATTAGAAACTTAAGTTAAGAAAAAATCAAAACTGGGCGGGTTTTTTAGACCGCAGCTTATGACAAACTCCGCTTCGACATCACCGGCCGCCTCCAGTAAACCGCTTCCACACAGTTTCTGAGAAGTAAGCATAGGGGGTGGTGACATACATGATTAATTAACCATGTAGATCAGATCAGAACTACCATCCGCTTCATTGGGTGTGTAGTTCTGGAGTATACCAAAATAATACAGTCATCCGATGTAATGCATGCATGCGAGTCCTATAGAGCCTTAACTACTAAAACCAAATACGTACTTGCTTGCGGGGATGATCGGCATGAACCCCGACAAATCATCGCAAGATACCGCTGATGCTGTAACATACCAATAAAGTTAAACCGTTAGTCTTTTAAACATACCTTATTCGGAATTTCTTAACCTCATCATGACCTTATCGAGACTACCCCGGAACCTTAAACATGTCTAATCAAGGAGCTATAATTACCTATGATAATCAAAACTTATAGCCAACCAGACAAACTAATCCGCTGGATGCTGCCCTTGAGCTCCTGAAAAAAATAACATAACTGGTGAGTCCTCGAAAGGTACTCAGTAAGGGTTGGGTAAGATTAGCAGATAAATATGCGGACCCTACAGAAAATTTTAGCATATAACATAACATGTGTCCCGTAGGACTGATCATAACATGGGTCCGTAGACCAATATGGCTGCAGCATCATTTCCTTCCCATGACCCAACTAATACTTACGATAGTACCCCAGCGGCCGAAACCATAACCGGGTCATATCCGGTGGCCGCAACCAACTCATAACATATGCATATACATAGATACTACTAGCCGGTGGCCGCAACCATAACCGACACATACATGCGCATAGTACCAGCGAAGGGGCGTACGTTCCCGACATAACATGACTGTCGTAAGTAACAACCTGATCATTGTGATCAGGCGAGAGGTAGAACATAAGCATAGCATAACGTGTGTGCAACCAGAAAACATAGTACCTGCATACTACTAATCTTACTGTAGAACCAGTATCGAGATGTCATAAGGTGTCACCCACACCCTTGATCCGAGTTCCGGCCGTTAACTAACCTAATATGCGTAAGGAAAATCGATAGCGCATATTAAGGAAGTTAAACCCCTTACCTGGAATATCAGATTCTGACGTGCTCGCAACAATGCCGCAGAATAATCCCGCACTATCAAAACCTATCCCGATATCCAAAACATGTAGAAACTTAGTTTATAACTAAAATTCATTGCTTGACATACTTTACCAATTATCCTTGAACTTTATACAAAAGTTCACCTTTTATTCTTAAACATAGAAAGTTGACTTTTTACACATAAAAGTCAATCACTTTATTCCTTATCCTTAAAAGGTAACTTATTTACCTTAGTCCACATAATTGCACTTTAAGTCTCTAACCTTTTTAGAGACTAACAAATTTGGCTCATAATTTCACTAAACGCCAAATTTACCTAAAATGTTACTTTTTCATTACTTTTCTTACTTTTCACATACTTAGTAAAATTTCATTTAACCTTTATCTAAATTGCATAAATTAGCCAAACCTTCACCAAAAGTGCAATTTAGCCCAAAACTTTTATAAAGTTACAAAAATTCCATTTTTGTCAAATGTTTCAACCCAAATATTTAAATCATCATTAAATCGCCGATTGTCAGCAACTTTTCGATCAACGCCGAAACTTTCGGCCCTTCTTTCATCTCAACCGTAAACTTTCAAAAGTGTCATTTTTCATCCTTAAACTTTATTTCCATAAACAAATTACCAATTAACTCCATAAAATGACACTTTTTCCATAAAACTCCAAATTACCAAAAACACACCCAACTTTCAGTTTTCTTGGCTGAAACTTTCGGCCTCTTTCAAACTCATCCCAAACTTCATCCAACTTAATACTTTAGCCCTTAGCCTTTCTTTCCTTCACCAAGACACCATTTAATCCATACTTTAACAACCAAAACATCCCAAAATTAACCCCAAGGTTTCGACCGACACCAAACACTATCACCAACTTTCGGTTTTCTTTCATTCTTTCTAAAAATGATTTTATAAATTAAACAACCACCTTATTTCATCATAAAAAACATGCTAACTTCATTTCTCAACAAAGATTCAACCAACTTCAACATATTTTTTCTTCCCATATTTTCAGCCCTAATAAAAACAACCCAACCATCATGCTTTTCATACACAACCAAGAATTAAACAAGCTTATCATGCTTCCATAAACAACATACTAACATGCTTTCAACTCAAATCATAACATACCAAAGAACATGATCTTTCCTTCAATCATATTCATGTTAATCATCTCATAACTTAATCACACGGTTACCTTGGATAGATGAAGAAATGAGTTGAAGAAAATTGCCAAGAATTGCCCTTCATATTTCAGCTTCAACTAGATAAGAAGAATGGTGGATTATTTCCAAAATACAACCATGAACTTAACCATTTAACTAAGGAAAAACACTCTTACCTTAATGATCTGATCTTAGGAAGCTTGATGATGAAGATCAAAGGAAGAAATCAACCATGGAGCTCCTTGAAGTTTCGGCTGGACTTGTGAGAGAGAAAGAGGTTTGTGTTTTTCTTCCCTTTCTTTCTACATACTACCTTAGTTTACTTATACCATAATACCAAGTATTTCTTTTCTTTTCTTTATGAATCCTTTAAGATAATGTTGTACATTATCATCTTCCATCTCATTCACAACCCTTGGATTTGATTTCATCCAAGATTTCCACCATTAGATGGTTGACATGAGGTTATCCAAAATTGTTTCCATAATGATTTCCTTACTTTCTTATTTCCTTAATTCATTTTTCTTCCAAAATTCATTCCTAACTCTTAACCCCATTTACAATAGCCAATTTAGGCCCAATTCCAATAAAACCGTCGGCCCACCTTGTGATGCCCAACATGTAATTTTTTAACATTTTACCAAAGTTGACCATTTTGCCCTCTGAATCCAATTTTTGGAAAAATGATCCGGGACTCTTGAAATGTTGTAAACCCTTAGAATTTCATATGAATGCCTCCAAATAACTCCTCAGGATATTTATTTCATTCATAAACATCTTATTTACATAATCTCCAAGTCTCAAAAAATTACATCATCAAATTCTAGCAAAGTTACATCGGAATATCATAGTACATCCAGGGTGGGTGTAACATTCTCCCCCCTTGGGACTCTTGGTCCTCCAAGAGTGTCCTCAACCTTTGGTACTCTATAGGGTACCGGTCTGTCATGTCCTGCTCGGTGTCCCAGGTGGCCTCCCATTCAGAATGATGCGACCATTAAACCTTGACCATCGGGATGAACCTGTTGCAGAGTTTCCAAACATCTCTTGCTAATAAAGTGACTGGTACCTCCTGATAAGATAGGTCTGGCTCCAAATGGATTTCTTCCACGGGAATAGTCTGGCTGGGGTCGAGAATACACTTCTTTAGCATACTCACGTGGAAGATATTATGCACCGTAGACATGCTCGGTGGCAGCGCTAATCTGTAAGTGACCTTGCCAACTCGCGCCAAAATCTCATAGGGACCGATGTACGTTGGAGCCAACTTGTCCCGTCTACCAAACCGTATGGTCCCTCGAATAGGTGCTACATTGAGCCAAACCTTATCTCCTACAGCAAACTCTAAATTCCTGCATTGCTTATTGGCATACACTGTGGTATGATCATTTGCTGTCTTCAAACATGCATAGATCTATCAGATCTTCTCTATAGTCTCCTTTATGACTTTGGGGCCTCATTTAGCTCTGTCAGATACCTCAGACCAACAATGAGGTGTCATACATCAACGCCCGTACAATGCCTCATAGGGCATCATGCCAATCGTGGTATGATAACTATTATTGTAAGAGAACTCCATCAGTGGCAGGTGTCGGTCTCATTCTCCCCTAAAGTCCAGAGCACAACTCCTCATCATGTCCTCTAAAATCTGGATTACCCTATCTGAATGACCATCTGTCTGGGGGTGGTAGCCTGTACTCAGATGAAGCCGTGTACCAAGAGCCTTGTGAAAGGCACCGCAGAATCATGCGGTAAAATGTGGATCTCTATCTGATACGATGAACTTTGGTACTCCATGTAACCACACGATCTCCTGAATGTACAATTGAGCCAACTTTTCCAATGAATCAATCATCCTGATTGGTAAAAAGTGTGCACACTTCATCAACCTATCAACAATCACCCATATTGCATCATGTCGAGACCGGGTCAGGGGCAGACTCATCAAGAAGTCCTTGGTGATGTAGCCCCACTTCCTCACTGGGATGGGTAGCGTCTGTAGGGTTCCGGTAGGTTACTGATGCTCCACTTTCAGCCATTGGTAAGTGGCACACTTGGATACATGTGTAGCAATGTATCTGCACATGCTGGGCCACCAAAAATGGGAGTGTAGATCATGATATATCTTCTCGCTCCCTGGGTGTACACTTAGCCTACTAGAATGTGCTTTCTCCAGAATTTCATCTCGAAGTATCAGGTCATCAGGAACATACAAACGTCCCTTCAAATACAACACAGATTGCCTGTACTCAAAGAACAGAAGAAGAGCTCCAGAGTCCTCACCTGAAAATGTCTTCAAACTTGAATCCTTACCCTGAGATTCTCGGACCCTATCGATCCACTCTCACTAGATAGTCAAAGTATAAACTTGGTCCTGCTCCCATGCACTTCAACGGTGCCATAGAGCCTTCAAAATTGTTTCCTCAGATCGACCATCTTTATCTCCATCCTTGACCATACCAGTGTACATCCTACTCAGAGCATCTTTCATTGTGTTGCCTTTTCCAGAAGTGTGCTCGATCATCCAATCATAGTCCTTCATTTATTAGAGCCACCGCCGCTGCCTCATGTTGAGCTCCTTCTGAATGAATAGATACTTGAGACTTTTATTGTCGGTGAAGATCTAAAACCTATTACCCAATAAGTAGTGTCATCATTGCTTCATAGCATATATGACTGCAGCTAATTCAAGATCGTGTGTTGGGTAATTCTGCTCATGTGATCGGAAATGCCTCGACCCATAAGTAATCATGTGATGGTTCTGCATCAACACACATCCCAAGCCTGACTTAGAAGCATTCGTATAGATCACATAAGGTTGGGTTGGATCTGGCAGTGTCAGGATCAGTGCATCCATCAAGAACTGCTACAACTTCCTAAAGCTCTCTTCACATGCGTCGGTCCAGACAAAGGCTTGACCTTTCTTGGTTAGTTGAGTAAATGGAGATGCCAAAATGGATAATCCTGGAACAAATCTTCGTTAGTAACCAGCTAACCCCAAGAAACTCTAGATATCCTTGATCATCTGAGGGCGTCTCCATTCCTGTACGGACCGAATATTCTCCTAGTCCACTGAAATATCATGTTTACCGATGATGTCCTAAGAAAGATACCTCACGCATCCAGAATTCACATTTCAAGAATTTGATGTACAACCGATTCTTCCATAGTATCTCTAGTACAATTCTCAAATGTTCCTGGTATGTGTCTTCATCAGGAGAGTAAATCAGGATATCATTGATGAAATCGACAACGAAGGAATCCAAGTGAGGATGGAACACCTCATTCATCAATGCCATAAATGCCGTTGGGGCATTCGTTAATCGGAAGGGCATGACTATATACTCATAGTGCCCGTATTTGGTACAGAAAGCTATCTTAGGGATGTCCTTCTCCTTCACTCGTAATTAGAAGTATCCTGACCGTAAATCGATCTTCAAAAACATGTTCGCTCCCCTTACCTAGTCGAATAGATCATCGATCCTAGGTAGGGAATACTTAATCTTAACTGTGATGGCGTTCAACCGACAGTAATCTATACATAGCCTCAAAGTCTCATCCTTCTTCTTTACAAATAGGACCGGGGCACCCCATGGTGATGTACTTCGTCGGATAAACCCCTTCTCCAAAAGTTTATCCAATTGCTTCTTTAATTCCTCTATTTCCACAATTGGCATCCGATAGGGAGGGTTAGAAACTAGGGTTGATCCTGGTTGTAATTGGATCCAAAAAATGACCTACCTTTCGGGTGGCAATCCTGATAGTTCATCCGGAAACACCTGTGAAAAATATCTAATAACAGTAATATTTTCTAACTCCATATGCGTACCTATGGAATTAAACTCCAGGTACTCCTCCCAGTTGAAAATCGGAACCTGATCCATAAGGGTGAGCTCGATGTTGTGCTTGATGATCTGGATGTCGGGTGGAGCAATGAGTGGAAAGGTTTCCCCAGAAAGTATGACGTGACGCTTGGCACAGTCGATATGAATGGAGTTCTTGGCTAACCAATCCATGCCTAGGACGACATCATACTTGGGCATGGCTAAAACCAACAGATTGGACTGTATCTGATGGCTTTCCAAAGTGAGCGTACATCCCCGTGCAACCTCATTGGAAAACAAGTACTGACTCCCGGTAGTACAGAGTATAAACATGTCGGTAAAATGCACGATAGGTAGGTGTAGAGATGTCGCATACCTCTGTGGCACTATAGAAATTGAAGCACCCGTATCGAAAAGTGCACGTACAGACTTTCCATTAAGTAAAAGTGTACCTGCAAGTGCGCTCTGTCATGCTGTCCCTGCCCTCTCGATCTAAACTTACACATCTGGGATGAGTGGACTACTATGCTCTCTGATACTATTAAGGTCTGGGGCCGCCCTGTGGTGCATCATGTCCCTGAGATACGTTGGGCTCGGCCCTAGGCTGGAACCTGGAATATGTTGTAGCATCCTGTCTCAATGTCTCTAGAAAGTTGTTGACCCAATGATCAAGCGATCAACACTTGAGGCAGTATCGTGTCCTAAAGTAGCATGTCACAGTGTGATTCTTGGCACATTATGGGTAAGATCGTACTGTTCCTGATGATCCCTGCCCCTTGCTGAACTTCCCAAACTTTCCTAACTTAAAAGTCTTCTTGCCAGACCCCTACTGGTCGAGAAGGAACTGGTTTACCATAGAGTTCCTCTTTCTCAACAAGCGAGGCCTTTTGAACTTCCTCATGATAAGTGGTAAGGCCATGAGTCACTAAATACTTGCTGATCTTAGGCCTAAGTCCTCTGATGAATGGATTTGCCTTCTCCTCCTCCTCTTCATCGTAAAGGTGGACATACTACACTAGCTTCTCAAACCTATGCCCATACTCTGTGACTGACAGACTACGCTGAACGAAGGTGCCAAACTCAGCCTGTCGGCTGTCTCGAGTCGCATATCCAATCCACCGATTATGGAAGAGGGAGGTGAACTTGTCTCATCTCATGCTAGAATCTATGCGTCCCTTCTTGGCGTGCTTGGACTTCCTGTCCCTGATCACGCCCTTCCACCAATTATAGGTGAGGTTCCTGAGTGTATAAGTAGCCAAAGTGACCATTTCTCTAGAAGAGAACCTCAAACCATCTAGCAGCCGCTCCATGTCTGAGTACCATAGCTCGGCTGACTACGATCCTCCGTTGCCTATAAACTTACGCAGACTGAGGTTCTGAAAGTGCTCAAACATGCTCAATGACACAGATCTGGCACTGTGTCCCCTCCGAGGTCTGCACGCCTCTCTCTCATCATCAGTGTCGAGATCCAACGTGGCCGATGCCTGCGCTCTGAATACGATCCACTCTCTCCCCTCGAGTGGCTACGAGATGACTACCCTGATGCGGTAGCATATGCTCTCTGCCTCCATCCTGGTGGATGTCTCTATACCTCTATACACTAGAGGTTGAATCAGATCTATCTCTAGGTGTACGAATACTCGGAGTACTATAACTCTCTGACCTGACCGTGTCATCCTCTTGGAGAGGTGGCTGCTGGACTGGAATACCCTCATCCAGCTGCGCTACCTGTGCCCCTTTGTTAATCTGTACAGTTGCTTCAGGCCATACGTGGGTCAATATAGTCCTGATCTGCTCCAGGACCTGGACCACCTGAACTAGGGGTTGTGTTTATACCTCAGGTGGGGGTGGAGGTACCGGCTGAGCAGGTTGTACTCGTGCACCCCTCTAACGATGTCCTGGTGCGTCTATCATTTTGGGATCCTGATTTCAAAGCTCCGGGTTAATTATTCTATCCCTATGGGTGTTTACCATACTCTGTAATTTCTGACAGAAAATATAGCGTAAACGGTTAACTTAAATCAAAAAGCTATCAGCGGTTTCCTAATGGCTCTGTAGTATGCATGCAATGTCATGATGTATATTATGATGTGCATTTATCCAATTATGCAATGTTACTTATCCTTTATTTACTTTAGTTCATACCTTTTATGAATATTTTAGCGCGATATCTGTTAAACCAAGTCTTTCAAAACCATAGATTATGTCAGGTAGAGTGTAAACTAACCAACCTTAATCCTACCAATGGTTCTAAAATAATTCTAGTAAAAGTTAGCTATGCTTTTAGTTCAAATTACCCCAGAACAATACGTGGATAGGTAATCCGGGTTGGCAGTCTAACCATACCTAACGCTAACCTAGGCTCTGATACCAAGTTGTCACCACCCCTCTCTGGCCGGCATGGCGGAAGCATCATGAACGGTGCCGGGGGGCGGTGGTCGTCGACGGAACGGAACTTCTCTTCGACTTGTGGGTCCCAAAACCTGGGCCATTTTTAAAAAAAATTTGAAATTATTGTTTCTAACGTGTTACTTAGGTTTAAGGCATTCTAGTTTCTTAATGCCTAAACCTGCACCCGAAAACACGTTAGTTGTTTTCACAGAATATCGCGCGTTGTCGTGATTAATTAACCATATACATCAGATCAGAACAACCACCCGCTCGATTGGGTAGGTAGTTCTGGAGTATGTCAAAATAATACAGTAATCCGATATAATGCATGCATATGAGTCCTACAGAGCCTTAACTACTGAAACCAAATACGTACTTGCTTGCGGGGATGATCGGCACGAACCCCGAAAAATCACCGCAAGATACCGCTGATGCTGAAACATACCAAGAAAGTCAAACCATTAGTCCTTTAAATATAACCTTATCGGAATTCCTTAACCTCATTATGACCTTCTCGAGACTACCCCGATCCTTGAAACATGTCTAATCAAGGAGCTAGAATTACCTTCAGTAATCCAAAATATATAGCCAACCAGAGGGACTAATCCGCTGGCTGCTGCCCTTGAGCTCTTGAAAAGAATAACATAATGGGTGAGTCCTCGAAAGGTACTCAGTAAGGGTTGTGTAAGATTAGCAGATAATTACGTGGAACCTTCCAAAAGGTTAGCATATCATAACATAACATGGGTCCCATAGGACTGATCATAACATCTAGCAACATCGTCATCATCCCATGGCCCAGCTAATACGTACGACAGTACCCCGATGGCCGAAACCGTAACCGGGTCATATCCGGTGGCCGCAACCAACTCAGAACATATGCATATACATAGATGCTACTAGCCGGCAGCCGCAACCATAACTGACACATACATACGCATGGATCCAGCGAAGGGGCTTAGGTTCCCCACATAACATAACATAACTGTCGTAGTAACAACCTGATCGTTATGATCAGGCGAGGGGCAGAACATAAGCACATAACATAAAATGTTAGTGCAGCCAGCATACATATTACCTGCATACCACTAATCTTACCGCGGAACCAGTCTTAGGATGTCATAAGGTGTGACCCACACCCTCGATCCGAGACTCGGCCGTTAACCAACCTAATATGCATAAGGAAAATCGATAGCCTATATTAAGGAAGTTAAACCCCTTACCTGAAATATCAGACTCTGACGTGCCAGCAATAATCCCGCAGAATAATCCCGCACTGTCAGAACCTATCCCGATATCCAAACATATAGAATCTTAGTTTTTAAACTAAAATTCCTTACTTAACATACTTTTCCAAACATCATTAACCTTCATCATATTTTTTATTGCTTGAACTTTATACAGAAGTTCACATTTATCCATAATATAAAAAGTTGACCTTTTTCACTTAAAAGTCAACCACAACATACTTTTTCCTTAAAAGGAAACCTTTTCACCTTAATCATCATAATTACACCTTAATTTCTTAATCTTTTTAGCAACTTACAATTTGGCCCATAACTTTCACATAATGCCAAATTTACACAACATGTTTCTTACTTTTCACTTTTCCTTTCTTTTCTTACTTTTCACTTTCTTAGTGAAACTTTCCTTAACCGTTATCCAAATTACACAAAATACCATAACTTTCACCATAAGTGCAATTTAGCCCAAAATTTTCATAAAGTTATTCGGCCTTCATACATTTCCTGCATTTATTCGGCCTTCATACATTTCCACCCTAAACCTTTCAAAAGTATCATTTTTAATAATTAACCTTTATTTCCTTTACCAACCTACCATTTAAAACCATAAAATGATATTTTTCCACCAAATTAACAATTTTACAAAAACACAACAATTGGTTTCGGTTTTGACCCATATTTTCGGTTTCATCCCAACTTTTCCCCAAACTTCTTAAAAGTGTCATCTTTCATCCTTAAGCTTTATTTCCTTAACCAAATTAGCAATTAACTTCATAAAATGACACTTATTCAATAAAACTCCAAATTTACCAAAACTCATAAAAGTTTCGATTTTGAGACCGATTTTTCGGCCTCTTTCCAAACTTGTCCCAAACTTCATAAAACCTTTAATTTTAACCCTTAACCTTTCTTTCCTTCACCTAATCTTCATTTAGTCCATAATTTATCAACCAAAATCAACACAACATGCATCATACACAAGGCCAAACTTTCGACCATAACCCAACATCCTCCATTTTCATTTTCCAATTTAATCCATCAACTTATTCCATCATAAACAACATACTAACATCATTCCTTCATAAAAAATCAACCAATTTCATCATGCATATTCCCTTCATATTTTTGGCCTTAGCATAAATCATCCAACCATCATGCTTTTCATAATCATCCAAGCATAAAACATGTTCATCATGCTTCCATAAACATCATACCAACATGCTTCCAACTCAAATCACAACATACATGATTTTCCTTCAATCAAATGCTTAATAACCATCTCATAACTTAATCATAAGCTTACCTTGATGAGATGAAGAGATGAATTGATGAATATTTGCCAAGAATTGCTCTTAACTTTTGGCGTTAACATGAGAAGAAGAATGGTGGATTATTTCTAAAATCCAACCATTAAAACTTGAATAATAACCTTAAACAACCAACCTTACCTCTTAATCCTTTGATAATATTTGATCTATGAATCTTGAAGATGAAGAGAAGTGAAGGAAACTCCATGAAGCTCTCAAGAAGTTTTGGCCAGACCTTATGGAAGAGAAGGGTTGGTGTTTTCTCTTTCCTTTCTTCTTACTACCTTGACTTTTATCAAAATACTAACCATTTTCTTTTCTTTTATTTCAATTTCCTTTAAGATAATGTACAACATTATCTCTTCCAAATCCATCCCAACCCTTAGATAGGATTCTTATCTTGATTTCAACCATTGGATGGTTGAGAAGAGGAAAACCAAAAATCCATCCATAATCATTTCTTCACTTATTTCCTTTCTTATTTCATTTTAATCCAAAATTCCTTTCCTACCAACTTAATCCCATTAGAATTAGCCAAATTAGGCCCATCTCCTTAAAAAACCGCCGGCCCACATTGCTTGGCCCAACATATAATTTTTCCAACTTTTTTCCAATCTGACCATTTTTCCATTCGAATTCAATTTTTGGTAAAATGGTCTGGAACTCCTAAAATGTTGTACATTCCCAAACTTTCGTATCATAGCCTTCAAATAACTCCTTGGGACATTTAATTCATTCATCATCATCTTAATTCCATAAAATTCCAAGTCCCGGAAAATTACATAATCAAATTCCGGCAAGATTACATCAGAAATCAATAGTACTTCCAGGGTGAGTGTAACATTCTACCCCCTTTAGGACTCTTGGTCCTCCAAGAGTGTCCTTAACCTTAATTGTGGAACCATATTATTACCAGCATGGTCATATCCTTTGTGGGTTTCAAACCTGAACTATCATCAGAACCATCGACCAACATGATACAGAGCAGAACAAGACATCCAATGGTGTATCACGGAATACAAGGTTGGTGTTCCACAAAACAGAAAACCTTTATTATAACCCAAACCATAGTAGTCAGGTCATAGTCACTAGGTGACCATGTGTAGTGGATACTTTCTGAAACGTAATCTCAAGCCGTGTGATACGACATGGATAATTCCCAGACAAAGTGGGATTCAAAATTCCATAACATTACATCTCATCCGACGGACCCACATACCGATGCCTTCACGTCCCAATAGACGGAGGTCCATACACATATCTTCACGTTCCACCGGACAGAAGCTCACATCCTATCCATAATCATAACCTTTAACATTTCCGTAACCATTCATACATCAACCCATACATATTCCATTATCACGCCATATACTGTGAACCAAGATCAGACAGAAT
>JBBYHH010286976.1:0-12648 GCA_038382905.1 Daphne laureola
AGTTAAACCTAAAGTGTCTCTAACTGTTTGATTTAAGAAAAAAAAAATATATGCACGTTAAGAGAATATTACGTCGTTTTCCTTTGGGGTAAAATGCACCGGTAGTCCTGTAACTTTAATTCATGTATCACTACGGTCTTGTTTTAACTTTTTGTACTCATAAAGTTCTTTTTTTTTAATTTTTTTTTACTTTGTAGTCCGTTTCTAGTTAACTTTAACGGACTTGAAGGAAAAATGACAATTTCAGCAACTAATTTTTTTTAAAAAAAACTATTTACACCATAAGTTTTAAATTTAACTATTCATATACCCCCTAACAATTACAAACTTAAAAAACTTACTCTTAAGTTTCAACTAACCCACTAACAGCTCTACCTAACCTCCTGTCACCGGACCACTGCCGCCTCCGTCGGACCGCCCTCAACCACCCCGAAAATGCCCAAAAATGTCGGATCAAAATCACTGATAGGGCCCGCAAATCGCAGCCAAGGGTCGTGATTCGGAGCCTTAGTCTCGCAATCGCGGCCTAGAGTTAGCGATTTGCGGCCCCTATTAGCGATTTCAAGGCATTTTCGGCTTGGTTGACGGCGGTTCGGCGGCGGCGGGTTGGGCAGGGTTGTAAGTGAGTTAATTGAAACTTGAGGGTAAGTCTTTTAAGTTTGTAATTATTAGGGGTTGTATAAATAGTTAGGTTTTAAATTTTGGGTGTAAATAGATTTAAAAAAAAAACTTTAGTTATTGAAATTATCATTTTTCCGTCAAGTCCGTTAAAATTAACTGAAAACGAATGAAAAATGACCACAAAGTGAAAAAAAGTTAAAAAACATGACTTTAATGGTACAAAAAGTTGGAACAGTATTCTAGTGATACAATAATTAAAATTACAGGACTACCAATATAGTTTATTTCCTTCCTCCTAATACTTTCTCGATGATATTCTTTTGACGTGTTTTTTTTTTTTTTTAATTCAATTTTAATTTATAGTAGCTCCTTATGAGCATCAAGATGAGATCCACACCGGGTTGGCGACAGGGATGAAAGGAAGGCAATAATAACTCTTATGAAGAAAGCCTTTCCTATTTTTGAGAAGAAAACAAGAAAATAAGAGAAGAGAAAAGAAAAACAAAAGCAAAGGCAGTTGTTTTTCATTTTTAGGCTGGTAACTCATCTTTGCCTTCCGAGATCCTAGGATTATGTTTATGTTAAAACAATATAATCCACAAATTCATCTGGTTGAATATTTATTTGTCCCGTATGTATATGATTTTTATTTTGTTTTTAGGTTCCAAAGAAAAGGAGGGAAATTGAAAAATCAAATATACGAAGATACCAGGAGAAAACAAAAGTTCCGCCCCAAATTACCCTCGCCAAACTAAACCCTTTTCCCCAAATCACCCAGTAATATTCTTAAACTCTCAGACCTTAAACCGTCTCATTACGCCTCTTCCTTTTCTTCTCTCTCTCTTTCAAATGGAAAGAAAGAAAAGAAAAACCCATCCCCACGGTTCTATCCAAATTAACCCTCAAAATTTTCCAAAACGCCATGGCTCTCTAGCTTCGGCTGCCACAGAAACCAGAAGTACTTGGGAGGAGACTCGTTAGGGTTTCTGATTTCGATTCGACTGATTACTGACTTCCACTTCTCTTTCTCGATTTCCTCTTTTCTTCTGTCTCTTTCGGATTCTACAGAAGCGTTTTCCTCTTGGTTCGCTCTGAACTCACCAACTCTCTCGCCTTATTTGGATCTAACCAATGTGGAGCTTCTGCCTCCGCTGGCCGTTCAGGAGGTGTTACAGTGGCGAGTTGTGGCTTACCTAACTGCTGCCCACTCTCCAGATGCTGTTGGGCTTGTTGCTCACCGCTGCAGCTCCAAGACATTAGGTTTCGTCCCACCACCTACATTTTGACGGCTAATCAGGTAGCTGTTAGCGATTTTACTTCCTTTTTTCAAGCATCCATTCGCCACTGCCCGTGCTATTGGGTTCCGTAGTGATTACTGGAAATTGATTCTCGTGAGTTTCGCTGCTCAATTTTTCGGTTCGAGGGTTTTGTAGGAAGCGCGTATATGGTAGCCATGGGGAAGCCAGGTATGATGCTGAGGAGTGATGGGTGTGAGACTAGTGAGGTTAAGGTGGAACCAGTGGAGATGGATACGTGTGGTGATGATACAGTGAAGCGAAAGCGTGGACGGCCCCCAAAGGTGCGAGAAGCTAAGATCGAAGAGAAAGATGCTGCTGATGAGTTGGTGAAGGTGGAAATTAAGCGAAAGCGTGGGAGGCCCCCTAAACAGCAGCCAAACAGTGGTTCCTGTGAGAAATCCGATTGCTCTGATATCAGAGAGAATGATCGCTCTGATATCAGAGAGAATGGTCACTCTGATGAGTTGGAAACTGATAGGAAGAAACCGAAGCTTGGGAGGCCTCCTCTGCAACAAACATTTGGGTCTCAAGCCGTTAATATCAAATTTGAAGAGAGCTGCCACTCTGGTGAGTTAGGGAGTGATAGTGAGAAACAAAAGCTTGGGACGCCTCCTATACTGCAGCAAAGCAGTGGGTCGCACAAGAAAGCCAGTAGTGATGAAATCAGAGAGAATGGGAACTCTGCTAAGTTGGAAAACGATCAGAAGAAACGAAAGCGTGGGAGGCCTCCATTACTGAAGCAAACAATTGAGTGTCATAAGGAAGTTGATGATGTCAAAATTGCAGAGAGTGGTCATTCTGGTGAGTTAAAAAATGATGGTAATAAACCAAAGCGTGGGAGGCCTCCTAAACTGCTGAAAAGCAGTGGGTCTGTCAATAAAGCCGATGGTGTAGAAACTGGAGAGAATGGGGGTTCCATAGGATGTGATGTGAACAAGCCTAAGCTTGGGAGGCCTAAGAAGAGTAAGCGAAAGCCTGGCAGGCCAAAGGCTGCAGTGGGTCATTCCATTAATGACAAGGCCAGGAAGCTAATAATCTGTAAGCGTGGAAGACCACCTAAGGTGAATGGAAGTGATGGGTCTTGTAATGAGGAGAAGAAGGAAAAAACTGGTTGCTTAGTAGGAGATCGCAAAGCTTTTTTATCAACAGATGGTTCAGGCAAGAGCATCTCCATCACAACCCATGCAGAAAAGAGTCTTGCCAGAAAAAAATGGCATGAGGCTGAATCAGTGAAGAGCATCAAAACTAGTATTGAGAAGAAGAGGAAAAGGAGGGCTGTTGTACGCAAGAAGTGTAAAACTGGGGATGAGCAGAAAAGATCTGATATGAAGAGAGCATTGAGAGACAGGATAGTTGGATTGCTCCTGGCTGCTGGTTGGACTATTCAATATAGGCCTAGAAATGGCAGAGAGTACAATGATGCAGTGTATGTTAACACTAAAGGGAGAACTCACTGGTCAGTCACCTTGGCTTACAGAAACCTGAAAAGTTATTGTGAAAAGGGCAATGGGTATCCCAATAGCACTCAATCCGGGTTCATCTTTACTCCCATTCCAGAAGAAGAGATGAGCATATTGACCAGAGTTGTTACAAAATCGAGAAAAGGTAAAAAGAAGTCCAAGAAACAAGACAAGGATGATGATACAGATACAATGAAAAAAGGAAAAACAAAAATGAAGAAGAAAAAAATGCAGAATGAAAAGTCCAATGGAATGACAGTACCGGGCAGGAAGCACAAACCACAAGAAGCTCAAAAGAGAAAGAGGTCTTCTCTGTTGGTTCGGAAGTCAATAGGCGCAGAGTCCAATGGTGATGGCTATGTACTGTATGATGGAAACCGCTCTTTGCTTTCTTGGATGATTGATTTGGGTACTCTGTCACTAGATAGAAAGGTTCAATATGTGGACAGGAGAATGACACAAGTACTTAAGCAGGGTAAGATAACAAAACATGGAATTCAGTGTGACTGCTGCGGGGAGATATTTGCGATTTTTGACTTTGAGATTCACACGGGAAGCGAGCTTAGTCAACCACTTCAGAACATATGTTTAGAAACAGGAGAAACCCTTTTGCAGTGCTTGTGTGAATCTTGGAGCAAACAAGAGGATTGCAAACTTAAAGGATTTCATTTTGTAGAAACTAATGATGATGATGATAGAAATGATGACACTTGTGGTATATGTGGAGATGGTGGTGACTTGATTTGCTGTGACAGTTGCCCATCAACATTTCACCAAACCTGCTTGGGTATAAAAGTATGCTACTATCTTACATTTAGGAACTTATCTCTTTCTTGTAGTACAATTGGTTATATGTGCAATTCTGAGAAGTTTTGTATTGAAAAGCAGTTCTGAAAAGTTTTGTATTGGCAAGCTGCAATTTTGCTCTCATTGGTCTCTACAATCAGCTTTAGCATTTTACTTATTCCACATGCAAATGTTAAGCACAGATACAGCTTCTTTAATCATGCCTTGACTACTACATACAAGTTGGGCTGTGATAATTGTCAATCTTGGTGTTTAATTGCTATTGATCTTTTGGCTGTAAGAACACAGCAAGGAGCTGTGTCATTGTTCTATTTTTCTAATTGTATATCTCAGTATGGAGAAGAGTGAGGTAAGAACTTTCAATGCTGTAAATAATAGTCACAACTGAGAAGCTTAAACATTAGGGTAGATCACAAGGTTGCTCAATTTTCCTGTTGGTTAGATTCTTGATTATTTGTTTTTGTTAAATATGACTTTGACTTCAAGTGGCCTGTGTAGACATGTTCTGTGTTTATTGTTTCCTCTGCTGAGCTTTTTCTGCTTTTACATATAAGGACTTTGTTGTTTCCCCCCTTAAAACTGGTGATGATGTCAATTTTTCTGCATGAAAACTAGCGCACGTTGAACCTCCAAACATGGAATTTTGAACTGGCTCAATAATTGGGTTGTAATTCTTGGTGAAGTTGCTTTGCTGGTTTTGTATATTTGACAAATGTTTGTCTCAATGAGTCTATTTGGACTTTCTGGAGAGTGTCTCTGCAGCTCATTATTGATCATCTTTTACTGGACTGCCTGGCATTTGAATGATCACCGCCCAATATTGTCTATTTTGCAGAAGTTCCCTCCTGGTGATTGGCACTGCATTTACTGTACATGTAAATTCTGTGGTAAGGTTGTTGATTACACACGCCAGAGAAGAGCTGATGAGGATGCTACTCATTCTGGATGGAGTTCCTGCTGTTCTTTGTGTGAAGAAAATTGTAATTCTCTATCTTCTGTACTTCATAAAACTTCCTAAATCAGTCTGACAGACCACATAATTCTTTCTGTTCCTTCAGCTACATATGATTTTATTTGCTGTATTGCATCTCTGAAAGAGCTCTTCTGTTTTTTAGATCATCAATCATGCATTCAGATGGAGGATTCTACTAGTTGTACACCTGGTTCTTCGACGTTTTGTGGGAAGAAATGCCAAGAGGTACTCCATCTGTTAGGATGATGTCAATTATTGCTTTGCAACTTGTGAATGCTGTTTATGGCATCAGATCTTCATAACTTTACTGATCGTACATGATCTTTTGAAATTTTCTAGAATAAATATAGCCCTTTGATTTGGGGTCATTGAGGAAAATAGTCAAATCATAAAGCATGTTTTTCTGTTTCTTTTACATTCATAATTTTTTTCCAGCTATTTGAGAAATTGAAGGGTCTGGTTGGAGTTCAAAATCGACTGCCAGAAGGGTTTACATGGACCTTGGCTCGTAGGTTTGGTAACTGTTCATATACATCACATGGTGAACAAGCATCTCCGGAGGTTGTATGCAATTCCAAGCTGGCTGTTGCATTGTCTGTAATGGATGAGTGCTTCAGGCCTCTTGTTGACCACAGAAGCGGGACCAATTTGATTAATAATATAGTTTATAACTTTGGGTAAGTAGTTATGAATGCTGATATATCATCTCACTAATATTTGTTTGTATGCCATTTAGTTTACGTTTGTTTTTCCACAAAATTATCAGACATGCTGAGTTGCTTTTTTATCTCTGGAGAAGAAAATATGATTTTGTGATCCCCTTGATACCAAGGGAAGAGGTTCAAAATTGATTTCTTCAAGTCTTCAGTTGACTGTAATGCTGTATTCCCCCTTGTGCTATTCATATTGAAAACTATGATGGGAGAAGCCTTGAAGCGTTTTTAGCTAATAAGTGTTTTGGATGTGTGAATTGTTTGCAACTCATGCATCATGTTAGTAGTGGAAAGTGATTGTATCTACGTACACACTTGTTTAAGTGTAGATCTATGTCGGCAGTGGCAGAGTGGGTTGGCCCAAATGTTATGAAGAATAATATTCCATATTGCTCTCAATTTCTCTTCTTCACTTGAAAACTAACTTTTGTCATACATACATCTTTTACTTTATTACCCTCATGTCTTTAATCCTATCTCCGTGCCCACTCAAATTATACATCTATACATTTGTGGGGGATTTCACACTATTCATTGTTGGGTTGTGGTTGGGTGTGATGGTTGTACATCCAATTTGTACTCTACACTTTTGATCCTATGGTGGTATGCAAGTTTTCGAGTGGATAACATATTTTGCAATAAATTGTGTTTAGGTCATTTTCTTTAACCCATCTTCAAGTTTGGTCCTTAGTTTTTTCTTTTTCGCTTAATTTATCTCACTTTGTTATTTATTTCTTTTTTGCATTCTCCATTTTATATTCTGAATTTAGCTTCAGACATTTCATTTGACCTTTTTTGTCACATTTATACGATCCCCGTATATATATATATATATATATATCATTTTATTCTGTTGGTTTAAACTTGAATGTTCCCTTTTTAAAATTTTATTTCATCATATCGATTCCTAAGATTTTCCTCATGTTCCATTTTCATGTTTTCAGTTTACATTTCTGAAATTTCATTTTGTCTTTTGATTCATCATTCGCAATGTTTCTTATTTTTGTAAAGCTTTATGTATCTTTTTTCTTCTTCTGTATTTTGGTTTTTAGCAGTAAAGTGCATGTATTTATCTTTTTCTTATTTCTGTTTTCTGAGAGAATTGGACTTGATAAAATTTTTTTTTAAAGGATCTTAAGGGTTCTAGTATTATTATGTTTCCCATCACGACTTCATAGTTCTTATATTTTCATTTTTTTAAGATGCACAAACTTTTTGATTGGATGCTGAATTTATATAATTCAAAACCTTTGGAAAACTTGAAGAAGATGCTTTTTTCTTTTTGCAAATTGTGTTTTATTTTTGTTTAGATTTTATTTATTAGTGACTTGTAAACCACTATGATTTTATTCTTGTTACATATGAATCACATAATTTAATTGTTGTCGTATTCATAGTATGATTTAAGTGTTGTTATTTTTCTTTCAAACTATCTTTACTTCAATTTATGAGATCCAAGAGTTGGTGCAAAATTAAGTATTAGATGTATTGAACTTTCTCTCAACAATCAAGAAAGGGTGTAAAATCTCTTTCACTTTATCATTCAATGTTTCAAATATTATTTTAGGGTCTTTCAAATATTCTTATTATTGAGAATTTTTACTTTGCCAAAAATTTCATTTATTTTAGTTGTGTAAATCTCAAAAGCCTAGTTTTTCAACATTAATGGAACGGAGGGAGTATATTACACAAGATAACTTCATATTACAGCCAATGCAGGACTCAGTGTTTGGCTCCATATTTAGTCAGATGATAATACAATGGGCAGCTTTAAAATTAAAGAACAAAAGGATGATGCTTCATTTATTTACCAGATATTTGATCTTTAAGTTAGTAATCAGTAGACTGATTTAGGTGAAATTGATGAGTTAACTGCCGCGTAGATGCAGGGAATTTGGCAGCCCTTTCTCTGTGATTTGAACATTGTATATTTCGCTCTCATTATAATGCCATGTTGAATTACTTTTGGGATGCTTTATAGCATGCTGATTGACAAATATCTTATCTTTTAGAAGTAACAATATTCTAAATACACTTCTTTTTTGTGTTTCCTCTTTTCCAGATCAAACTTTAAAAGACTGGACTACAGTGGTTTTCTTACTGCAATTCTAGAACGGGGTGACGAGATTATTGCTGCAGCATCCATTAGGTATTATGCTTTGAGCTAAATTAATCCTGTTTGTCCTTGTTCACTTGCTCAAACAAGTGAGATTGTTATCACTACTCCCTTTGTGGAATTAGATTTCAATTTAACTCTAGGTAGTACAGCATTGAAATATATGCCGTTATATCTTTCAGTCTCAGTTAACTGGGAGTTTATGTCAGTTTTATTAACCTTTTTCAATCATCTAATGTGGTACTAGTATGGTTTTTGTTTTCTTTGTTTGACCTGAGAAAATTGGCTAGATAGCAATTCCCTACTGTCAATTGGCATGATTTCCACCATTTCCATGGTCAACCAATGTTCTAATCCTAGCTTGTTTGAGTGGTACTCTCTATGTACTACTCTGTGCCACCAAATGGTCAGAGAGAGGGAGAGAGGGAGAGAGTTGTGACTTATCAAAAGAATAAAAAATGAAAAACGGAATTAATGGTAGCTTTTGTTAGATTTCATAATGGTTGCATTTTTTTTTCTTTTATGAGACATCCTCAAAATTAATCTCTAATGAGTCTTACTTCTATTTAATTTCAATCAGGATCCATGGTAACGAGTTTGCTGAGATGCCATTCATTGGAACTCGTTATACTTACAGGCGTCAGGGAATGTGCCGGAGGCTACTAAATGCAATCGAGTTGGTATGTTAGTGCTTATGTGAGTTCAATTTTAGAAAAAGCAGGTCAATATCTGTTATTTGAAATTAATTGTAGCCATTTCTGTATTGTTGAGTCTACTGCATTTCTGCAGAAGGCTTAGCACTAGAAACTTAAACTCAAATTTACATACAGGATAAGAAAGAGCCTGTTTGTCCTGACCTTGCGATGCCAGGGCACTTAACTGTGAAGCATTTGCTGAAACAGATCTTTCAGGTGGACTGAACATCCAGTCCACTTTCCCAGTTCAGCTCAACATTGGACTCTCGTTCAATCATCAATCAATCAATCTAACGATCCCATCTATGTTAGGGTCGGTGGCATGAAGTTTACAGTGGCAATTAATTGTGAAAAATTAGTTGAGACTATAAATTCATGCAAAAGTGTAGTAGCAAAGTTTTACGCCGGGTGCCCTTGGTGTTGCAACCTTCTTACGAAGGAATAATGAATTCAGACCGCATCATCATAGGTTTTTCACTTGCATGGAAAATATCATGAGTGTGATGAATTGAGATAATTGCTAGTCATGTCTCATTACAAGATTGATATTATAAAATCAACAGTTGCATCATGGAACATTGGGCTCTCATTATGAATCTTTATTGGAATCCATGTTATAAAATATGACTGGATGCTATTCCACTAGAGTTACCATCTTGTTGTATTGGTCCATGTAGTGATTATGATGTTGGAAGCATTTTCTCATTCAACTGACCTTAGGGTATAGTCTTACAATTTTTTTTGTTTTTTTGTTGCTATCTGTGCTTAGATCTTACAATAGGAAGGTGTCTCCAATGAGACATTTATCTGCTCGAGGCATGCTAATCTGCATTGGTCTTGCTCAAATCAAGTTTCCTGTTTTTTCATGGTCTTTATTTACACTCAATAGAGTGAAGGACAAGGACAGCTAATGTTTAGACTACCAGTACTTTAATCCAGCAAGTTATGGATATGCACCATGCTCTGTGAAAGTCAAGTAACTTAATCAGGGATTATTCATTAATTTGCTTCTGGTTTCACCAAGTGTAGTATTTCATTCCGCTATCCATTGAAAAAAGAGGAAAAAATGAAACCAATGATTCGTATCTCATCCTCGTATTTTTTTATGTGCCTATTTTGTTACATTCAGCATAAATCATTATCAGATTCCCTATGTGCCTGGCAAGTAAGTTGTTGATTATAATAATCAGTTGGAACAAGTGTAAGGATTTTGAAGTGTAGGTAAAATTCTTTTCCAGCTCAGCTTTAGGTAGCTGCATGACACATGCAAGCCTTTTGTCAACGTGAATGCAAAAAGTGGTTTTAACTTTGAACACCAAGATATGTTTTGTTGAGCAATACATATGGAGGAAGAATTGACTCGTTTTGCTTGGATAAGTACAATTTACTAGTAGTATAGTATTTTACTTGCATTGTACTCTGATACCTCCTATATTTTCGTTTGTCTAATTTCTTATCGGTATCGTATTTTCAGGCTCTGAGCTATCTTAATGTTGAGAATTTGATCATACCTGCAGTCTCGGAACTTAAGGAGACTTGGACTTCAGTGTTTGGTTTTAAGCCACTTGATATGACAGGCAAACAGAAACTAAGATCTATGAACGTATTGGTCTTCCCTGGGGTGGATATGTTGCAGAAAACAGTGTCTAGGGATCAGTATACTCTGGAAAAAACGGATTCCCCTAAAGGTAGTTTCTCTAGATCCAGTTTGTTTGTATCAGTGGTACATATTTAAGGTTTAATATAAACATTACTTCAGCAGGTTTGAACCATAATGAAAACATGAAATGCGAGGGTCTGCATGAAGAAGTTGCTAGGTCTCGTGAAACTCTGCCTGCTTTATTCGATTTGAATATGCCCGATGAGGGCACGACTGCTGATGTTGATAATGACATCTATGGAGCCGTTTCTGTTGATTCCGGTTCTCATCCTCCTCCTGACCATGGTGGTGACTCATTGAAAAGCACATCTGTACAACACACCCCTCCAGACACCAACGAGGGCACAGCAGCCGATGTTGATAAGACTACATTGGTATGTTCAGATCTCCCACCCCCAGACAGTGATGAAAGGTCTGTAGCCTTACTACATGGCTTTGATGCTGCTGTTCAGATTCAGATGCCTGAAGCTACAGAAGGTAAGGAGCATGATCCTCAAAAGTCACATGCTCTTGAATTGGGCAGTCATGTGGATAAAAGCATGCCTGACCCTCTGAGAATAGGTAATAATAACCTTGGACCTCCAGTGGCGTAAGTAGCATGCCAATTTTTGTTGATAGCAGATAGGATTTTGTGTATATATCGGTGAGGTTGGGCGATGGGCCAGATCAGATTTCATATTAGTAAGATCAGCAATTGCCATTGATGTGTTGGTTGGGGATAGCAAAGTTGACAAGTTTTTGGCAGGAGATGCTAGTGTTCATTCTTGGGCTAGGCTCATTAAAGTGGAAGAAGATTGTATATTTCAGACAGCTTCCATGACACCGTCCTTCACAAGCTCTCTTTGAATCTTCTTTTTCCCAAATTTCGTCTTTTCCTTTGTTTATTTTTGCAGTGTCTACCGTCCTAATTTATAGTGCATCTGTCACATCATATATGGAGTGTAAATTTGCTACGAAGAATTAAAGCGAAAAGTGTAGTGGAAACATTTTACGACAACCGTGTTAGTGACTGCAATATTCCTAAACTAATATTCCATTCATTCTCAAAGAACTCATTCAATTACTTTTGCTCTTTTAACGTGTTTTTAGTTTATGATTCATCTTTTGTGAATATTTATACATTTAAAATTAAATAGTTAATATTTATGTAATTTGTAATATACTTCTTTTAATATATATTTTTTTAAAATTTATTAAATATTAATTTTTTAAATATGTAAGTTAAATATTGAATATTGAAATATAAAAATTAGAAATCCATTATTTTGAGAAAGAAAGAATAACTAATGAGTCCTAGGGATCTAATTCGGTGTCTCTTAATTATGCCCGCTATGTAGGATCTTTCTAGAATCCCCTGCCGGTACCAACCTTAATCTCGGTGGCATTTAATGTGGCAAGCCAACAAAGACGTGACTGAGTTTTTACTTTTAAAGCATATATTACAACATAAGACACTATCAAATATTAATTACACTAACATATCTTCATTAGAGTGAAAACGAAATAAAAAAATCTCAGATTGTTTAGTTAGAAGAGGCGGTACAGCCGGTACAGCCAGAATATACTTACGTATAGCCTCCCAGGTTACCTTTGTATCTATAACACATCCTACCAGTGTATTCACCCATTGGGCTAGCTCTTGTTGCACATCAGCATCGTCAAGCTCAGTTCTTCTAGCCCCTTGGAAGCCGGGTTGAAGTCAAGCTTAAAGTTGGCTGGTTGCGGAACCTTTAGAGTATCAACATACTTCTTAGGAGAAGATCAAACCGGAGAGGGAACTTTGTCCCCCCAACGCGGTGTAGAATGGGGCTTCGGTGGCGTCGGAGTCTTTGGATTCGGTACTACAGCTCGACGAGGGGAGGAGACCCCAGCCTCCAAGACCACATCACAATCAACATCAGCAGATTCAAAATCGAGAGGAGGAAACTCCTCGAAATCAGAAGGATCGACAAAGAGATCCATAGTTTTAGTTTTACGACCAGCACTGCGTTGGCCGACCTTTGGGAGCGGAGGACGACTACGCTGTCTGCCGGGAACGTCATGAGGACGGACCTTGGCCATTCTCTCGGGTGAGGAGAAGCTAGGCTTCAAACCCTAGCAGAGCATTCTCGAGCGTAATAGGTTTCGAAACTTTAAGCTCGATATCAACTTGTGATTCACATGTGTTAATTCGTGGCTATGCTAGGGCACATGTGTCCCCACGTATGTTGCTGAAAATTGATTTGAAAAAGGCATTTGACTCTGTCTCTTGGTCTTTTTTGGAAGATTTTCTTTCACTTCTGAATTTTCCCTCAATCTTTATCAA
>JBBYHH010287087.1:0-12645 GCA_038382905.1 Daphne laureola
ACTATTAGATCGCCTTAAAAACCTGAACAACGCGTTAGAAATCTAAGTATAGAAATTTTTTAATTTGGGCGGGTTTCAAAAAACTGCAAACTTTGACGAACTCAGTTCAGACGTCGCTAGCCGCCTTAAGTATCCGCTTCCGCATAGTAACCGCCTGACAGCATGGTGGTGGTGGTGACACCCACACCCTGGAGAAGTGCCAAAACCAAAAAATGATGCCCTAAATCACCGGCCGCCACCACCAGACATGAGTTGAGACCTCGGTGAGGCAGCCTTTGATGACAGCTCGTAGCAGTAGCCTAGGGTGCTCCTGTTCATGAACTCACGGTAGAAACCAAGGATTGTGATGAGACCGTGACCTCGTAGAGTGAAACCCAAGCGGTGAATTGCGGAAGAGCGATCACCCTGTAAAGAGGATGATGGTGTGGGAATGAACCAGGAAGCGGCGATGCATAGCGGTTGATAAGCGTGCAAGAATGCTATATTTTTCCCCCTTAAAATTTTGTTTTTATGATAAAATACTAGTCCTTAGTGTGTGTTTGAGTATATTTTGCAGGAAAATTCGTATCAAAGCAACAAGTGGAGAATAAAGCATTTTTGGAATTTTTTGGATGACTTTCGGGTGTGATTGAGTCGACTAAGAATAAAGCTCGGGGGCCTAAATACAAAAAGAGAATAAAATGGAAGAAAATGCCTCTCAAATGGTGGCACAACGATGCAGGAATGGTGGTGCGATTGCCGCCTGCAAAGTCAACCCTATTGTGCGCGATTGCGCCGCCCCTGGATTTCTCCAAAACCAATTTTCTTCCTCCTCTCCTACAAATTGGCCTCACCTCTCCACTTTTCAACATGTTCAAACACCTTCACAACCTCCACACCCTTCTATTTACTGTGTTTTTAGGTTATTTTATTTTATGTAGTAGTTGTAGTAGTTGAGCTTAGCCTGATCTATTGTCGAACTTCCGCCTGACTTTATCTTTCTTTTGTGCTTTTTATTTTGTATGTTACTCTATTTCAGTAATGATGTGAAGGATTCTAAAGAGATCATGAGTTAGAGTTTCTCTTCTTCTTTTTGTTAAGTTATTCTTCATTTCTTGCTCTTACATTGCATGAATAGCGACTAGTTTCCCAAGCTTCTGTGTGATCCTAGCATGACAAGTTGCTAGAGGTCTCCAGATGCAGGGGCTAGATTTTACAAGTAGTTGCGAGATCCGAGCTAATCAGGGTGAAAGGGCGCGTATGAGCGCTACTACGACCCCAAGCTCCTTTTGTGTGTGGTAGTGATGCATCAAGAGACCGTGGATCTTTACTAGGTATTCTGAGGGCTACAGTGAAAGCGCATCCTTGTTCATAGGGGGTGCTCACTGGATTGCGCCAAGGGCCTTTTAGACTGAGACTCGGGTGATCAACAATGGCCTCATCGGGTGAACCGGGTGAGCGAGAGGCCCCAAAGCTACAGTGAGGAGAAAGCCAGTCAGGTTGAGAGGTCACTGACCGATATTTATCCGACCCCTACTTAGTATTGTCTCGAACTACATCCGCTCTAGTTCCTTGCTCTATTTGGTGAACATAGGAGGTTTTAATTTCTACCGTCTATTTTAGCATTTATTTTATGTAGATCTGCACTTCCTATTTCTAACATTTCAAAATCCAAAAATATTTTCTAGCAGTTAGCAAGGAAAGGTTAGGTCAAGCTTTGATCTTTGTGGATCGGGCCCATTTACCCTGACTACAACATACATCCCTACTCTTGCAGAAAGTGTGCACTTCCTACATTGTTTTTCAAAATTGAAGAGAAGAACATAACTTCTACATTGGAGGTCCCTTTCTTAATTAAAAAAAAAAAAAAAAACATTCATGAAGTTATTTATAGATTAATTAGATTAATTGAAAACAAACAATTCAATCATTCAAGGAGGAATGGAATCATTACGGAAATGAATTGAAATTTATGATTGCAGGGTCCTCCCAACTATAAACCGAAACGCCTTGAGCGTTTTTGAAACCATGTGAGAGCCTCCAAGAACCGCTCTTCTCCAAAATCAGGCATTAAGTTCTGATCGAAATACAACTCCGCAAAGGCTGATTGAAACAACATATAGTCACTGATCCTCTGCTCACCGCCTGGCCGGATAAGCAGGTCCACAGATGGGAATACGCAGCAGCTCGTCTTCAGTTCCTGTTCCACCACCTGCTGCGTGATGTTATCAGGATCAACTGTGCCGGCTTTCGCTTTGGTGGCGATGCTTTTACAGGCTTCCACGACGTCGTCTCGCCCTCCGTATCCAACTGCTATCAAAAGATGAAGCTCTGAGTTCTTCTCTGTCATCTCTTCCGCCGTCCTGGCCAGTTCTTGTAAACTCTTCGGTAAGCTTCCCATATTTCCGAGCAATGATATTCGAACATTTTCTCTATAATTGTACGTAAAAAATGTGTGAAAGTTGTATATACATCTTAGTTACCGACCAGTAAATAGTGAAAAGTCGAAGAACATTGTCTTACTTCAAACGATGTTGAACAAAATCTTCAAGAAATCCCTCAAGACAATTGCATAAAGAATCTACTTCCACCTGCATGATCACAGACAAGTTGCGTGTGTAAGTATTTAGGATTAGTTCTTATATAAATAAAAAGGAAATGTTAACGGATGTCTGTGGGACACTTCTTAAGGGTAAGTTTATTTCTTTTTTGTATATCTTTCAACACATGTAATAATTTTCGTGAAATAAAATAAAGAAAGATCTGATACATGAAAATGAAATAAAAGTATCTTTAAGAAGTGTCCCGGAGACACCCGTTAACAAGACCGTTTATCATTTAGTCCCCGTATTATTTTGACTCGTTCAGTTTAGTCCCGAGATTGTAACATGGAACTACTCAGTCCTCAAACTATTGAATTGTAGGCATTTTAATCCACTCAGTCAACAACTTGACATAAATGACGTTAATTAAATTTGTAACGATTTAGTGCCTTTTTTGAAAGATTTTAAAGTTTTGAATATTAATATACAAATACTTCAAGGGATAAATAAATTATTAAAATTTACAATTGGTCCCTTAAATTACATTTGTATATATAATTAAGCTCAATCTTCCAAATATTCAAACTACCACACCACTACCACAACATCCAACCTTGCGTCCGCCGCCAACCCAACCCAACCGACCCTTGCCTTCCCCTCTCCGGCCATTCTGCCACCAACCCGTCAAAAGAAGACTCAGGAAAAAATCATATGCAAAATCTACATCCAAATCTAGAATGACTCGAGGATCATCCTTGCAATCGCAAATTGTACTGGGTTGCAAATCATCCTCCCCCGGAAATGGTATCAGTTAAACCTGCCTTCTAATCACCTAAACCATCTACTCTCATCCCCCTCTCACTCTCCTCCTTCTGCTGCTCTGCCACCGACGATGACACTCCAGCCGACTGACCCTCTTTCCCACGCTGGTTCTAGTTCTCGACTTCTCTCGAATTCCTTGGCCTCCGTCTCGTTCATGACCCATCTGAAAATGGTGCCACCAGCCGCCGCAACCACAAGAAACGGTCGAGGGATAGAGAGAGCCATTTGAGTTGACGACGTCGACGGTCTTCTTCTCCCCATGACTTATCCTGATTTGTCTCCGGTCTCTAAAAAAAAATTCAAAAGTAGGGTGGATTTGTATTTTTTTCAAAAATTAGGGTTATTTTATAGTTTTTTTTAAAAAGAGTTTGGTTATATTGGATGTTTTGTAATTTTTCAAAATTTGAATATCTACACTTTAGAAATACTATAAAAGTGATTAAATATGTTGTTTGAAGTTGAAATATTTTTAAACATTTTTAGGTGAGTTGTGAGAATAAATTTGAACAAATTGGCATATAAGTAATTGTTTAGAATACAAAGTATGAATAAATAATTTCAATACATGAAAAGTTAAATACTCCGGTATATAACTTTGGGATAATTAGGAAAGAACTTTGAAATTCTAGGACCAAAATATGTATTTTACCCCGAGGTTAAGTAACTTTGCTACGATCAAATGGGTAAAGGGCGTGACGGAACATAGTTGAGGGACTCGATAGTTCTAAATGAGTCAAATAGTACAAGGGACTAAATTATAAATAAACCTTGTTATTTTCGTGAATAAGAATTTAATTACCCGTGCTTTGGAGTGGTTAGATTGCAAAATTTGTAAGAATATGATATGGTTGTAGCATTAAGCAAAAAAATGACCATGAAGGTTGGTATGACTTCACAAAATAAATGAGAAAACACTAGGTGGAGAAAACACCATTTACTGCGGCCTTTCCCGTAGTAGAGCCGTAGTAACAATTACAGGAGAGGTGATATTTTCGCCGCAATAAATAATTTCGCAGTTCATCTCTAACTAAAGTCCTCGCTGCGGTAGCTACTACGGCTCATGCGGCAATGGCCGCAGTAACCATTTTTAATAATGAAAAAAAAAAAGTGGATGAATCCAAATGAATTTCCTTGAAACTTGCTACAATTTATTTTTTGGGTTGTCCAAAAAACTTGCTAAACTTCTTTTTATTGAAAGTTCTTTACACTAATTTACTCTATGAGCCTTACTCTCTCTTCCCATTTGAAAATATTATTTTTGTCTTATATTCATATTTTACATTTTTACCATCAAGTCAACACGCATTCTTAATCCATGTATAAGTCAAATTGATTTAACTCAAATGGGATGGAGGGTGTATATACGAGTGTATGCATCCTATGTAAATAATTGTTTCAATTAGTTCTATTATTTTGGATAATCTTTTAATAATTGAGATGAAACTGCCACTGTTAAATGGAAAGCTACTTTGTTAACAAACTCACGTTACAGTCGTCACTCATCAAGTTCTCACCTGCGGGCGGTTCAAGTTTGTGTCGGACAGGTAGAAGACGCTTAAAACATGGATGCCGCATCTGAGGCAGAGTCGTACGATCTCACGAACTCGGCGGAAACCGACCTCGTAGCCAGTGATGTTTGGCGACCCTCTTTCGACGGCCCACCGTCGGTTTCCGTCCATTGTCAGCCCCACGTGTCGTGGCATCTTCTCTCTAAGGAGTCCGAACGGCATCATTTCGTCCACCCGATCCACAGCTAAGCATGTCGAGTTGAACTGGTGACGGCGGCCAGCTTCCATGGATGGGCGGTGCGTGACGTGATTGAGAAGACGGAAACTTGTTTCAGAGGAAACCGGCAGGGAAAGCGATTGAGCAAGGAAAAGAGACATCACTGTTTCAGTAAGTAGGCTTAAGCTTACGTACTTATGTATCAAGTATCAACAATTTATACACACTATGCCTACCGAACTTTCCGGCTGCCTACTTGTGGGCACCACCAATCAAGAAAAAGACAATTGTAACTAAAAAGTGGAAAGGAAATAAAGGATAGAAATTTTGAAGAATTTGATGAAGGAAATTGAAATTAACATGATATTTTTTAAGATAATAAAATTGAAGGGAATGAGTTGATTTGATGGATTTTAGAATTGTAAATATTTCTTTAGGTGCTGTTTGGTTCAAGGATTTTAGGATTATGTGTCACTCCCGCCCACCGCACCCGGCGCTGCGGAAGACTTCGGTCTGGAGGACAGTCGGTTCGATTGGGGCCATAAAATCGATTGATGAGATAAGGGATAAGAAACAACTTCAATCAGTTCTACAGAAAAATTCTCTCATGAGATAAGGGATAAGAAATAACTTCATAGGTTTTTAGGAAGCCTTAATTATGTCTGAATTTTACAGAGATATGGTCAAAGATTGCAAACCTCTATTTGATAGATTAAAGAAAAACCCTCCAGAATGGGGAAAAGAATAGACACAAGCTATCATGCTTGTCAAAAGAAAAATTAAAGAAATCTCGTGTGCTACTATTCATATCCTAGATGCATTTAAAATAATTGAAACAGACGCCAGCGAAATAGGTTATGGAGGGATACTAAAACAGAATGTTGATAACAAAGAAAAGTTGATTAGGTTCACATCTGGAGTCTAGAACCAAGCCTAACAGAACTATGCTACAATTAAAAAGGAAATCTTGACAATAGTTCTTTGTGTAATAAAGTTCGAAGAAGACATTCTGAACCAGAAATTTCTAATACAGACTGATTGTAAGGCAGCCAAAAGTGTCCTTAAAGATGTTAAGAATTTGGCTTCAAAGCAAATATTTGCAAGATGTCAGTCCATTTTAGCTATTTTTTATTTTGATATAGAACACATTGATGGTAAAAAGAATTCATTACCTGACTTCCTAACTCGAGAGTTTTTAGAGGGAGGACATGAGAAACATGATTCACCAAAAGAAGAAATCAGAAACAGAATGGAAGAGGTCAATAATGTGGATCTCTTAGAAACAATCTTTCATATGGATGATGAACATATGGATATCACAGAAATCCATCTTCCCAAAGAAGAAAGTAAATTTGCACCCCTCATGTAGATAGAAAATCAAGAGCGAGAACAAATAATTTTTTATGCATTTTCCACTGGCCAGAAAATAAGGATGGAAAAGGGAGAATCTTCACAAGGTACAAAGAGGACAGAAGAACATCCTCAATATCAATTATTCTCTCCAAGAGAAACAAAGAGGGGAAGAAAATTTCTTTATCCTTACCCTCATAATGAGTTTTGCAAAAGATCAAAACTTATTTTAAAGATTCTCTAATTTTCAGAACCATTGCCAAAACTCAACAGATCACCTTATTCTCTCTGGGAATTGCCCCATAAAAAATAGAAATGGAAAGGGAGCTCCTCTCCCGAGTAGAAAACAGTGACTTGAGGATCATGACTCCTCTAGAAATGACGAGGAAATATTGGCCCAGACACATGCATCCTATGTGGGAATACAATTCCCTTAGAAAATATGAGTATTTTGAAAAGATACTCCAGGAGACAGACTCTGCGGAAATAGACCACAGAGATAGAAATACCAAAGAACCAGGTGGAAAATATTTTCAGGAAATTGGAATTTCCAAATTAGGGATCTACAAAGTTTGGTCTCCAATAAAATGAGGAATGCCTCATACTAGGAAGAGGTTTTTGTTTAAAAAATTCAGTGACCATGCTTATTCATACTGGGACTACATCCAAACCTGGGATGAAATTTTTAATTTTTAAAATTCAGAAAATAGGCATTCTTGGATGATCCTCTTCAAGTTAAACTAGAAACAATTTCCAAATTCGTTCCACCTCTGGTTTGCTAAAAAAGGTTTGGTTTCTGATCAATTCCCAGAAGTTATCAAAGAATCTTTTCATAAATTTGTTAAATTCAACAAACAGAAGTCCCAGAAAAATATTGTCCCTTATGTCGAATTATACTTTCTAGCCATATACCGAATTTCATGGATTGTCCAATGGCACTATGAGGTAGATCAGGAATAGTATGTCCCTGTTTTGGAGAGGGTATGAGTTATCCATTAGTGGGACAAGTGTGTGATTAATTCATACCTTGTAAAAAATATTACACTCAACGTCATAGAACTTTATGAAGGCTTGAATGAAGAAAATTTTGATTCAATGCTAGGGAAATTATACTGTCAATCCGAATTGACAGATATTCCACTGGAAGAAATGAAAGAAAAACTGATGAAGCTGGCGGTAAGATCTGTCCAAGAACAAGCTGTCAAAGCTGCTCAGGACCAGCTGCCCAACTGCCCCAACCAAGGAGGGTCCGCCACAAAGAAATAATTGAAGCTGCCTGACAAAGGCATGTGAAGGGTGGGGTAAAAGTCTCCACTCATAAAGAAAAAGATACCACCTTTAATAAAGCAAGCATTATTGGTGGTTGCCAGCAAAGAAATCATAGAGAAAGGAATCTTTCTTCTCCCTATAAATAGAAGGTCTCTCAGCAGAAGGAAGGTATTTATAAATTTTCTACTTGAAAATACTTCTCTCTCTGTTTCTCTAAGTTCATGTGTTGAACGCCTTTTTATTCAGAAATTCAGTCTAAATATTTGGTTAAGTTCTTAGTTTGCTTTGGCTTTGGAGTGTACGTGTGTAGCTGTTGCAAGCTTGGTGTGTTCGTGTGTGTCCAGCAGTCTTTGTTTACATCACCAGATTACTTTAAGCTTAAATTTTTAATGTTATAATATCAAAAAGTTTCTTCGCATAATAATTGCTATGTGCACCATATCAAACCCCGAGTTAAAGAGACTATAATGGGGTTTGAGAAGGAGTATTGAAAATGAGTATTTGGAATATTAGTTCCACTAATGGGGTGCGGTGTGGTATTGATCAAATGGCTTTTTGGTGTTCGTTCTTAGAGTTTGGTTGGGGTGAGGGATTATGGTATTTTCAAGCTTGTGATTGAGCCATTGAGGTGTATATCTTTAGGAAATATTCCCAAAATTCTCTTTTCGGTGAAAACTGTAACATTTATAATTTTATATATATGAAAAATATATTATTGTCGTTAAAAAAACTAGCTTATATATATAGTTTTACGCTTCTTGTATTTATTGATCCGTAGCATTAAACTAAAATATTCATTAAATTAAGAAAATAAAATAAAGGCTTATCTTTGTTTCGTTCTTAAAGTTGCTACAATTTTCTTTTAAAGTTATCCCAAAAAACTTGCTACATTTCTTTTTATGAATTTCTTTTACATCAATTTTATTGTGTTACCCCCTTATTTTCTCTTTTCACTCAGAAAAGCTACGACATTTAGTTGTGGAAAATTTTCTAAGTTCTCATTTCTAATTTTTCTTTGTAAATATTTCATCATATAACTAATTTTTAAGTGATGAAAAATCTTATTTTTTAAATATTAGAAAACTCTAGTATTAAAATGGAAACCTTCCAAACAAGGTTCTCTAATTTAATATTAGAGGTTTTTAAAGTTTGGAAAATAGTATTTTCCATCATTTAAAAAGTTAGCTACATGATTAAATATTTACAAATGAAATTTGAAAATAAAAACTTGAAAAAATTTCCACAACTAAACATACCCTACATTTGTCTTATATATAAATTTTACATTTTTATTCTCAAACTAACACATATTCTTAATCTATGTGCCGGTCAAAATTATACAACTAAAAAGGAAAATAGAGAGTACATATCGTGAAACTGAATGGGGATACTAAAACTAAATGATTTTTTTTTTCTAATAACAAATACCTATTTTACTAACACTAAAATCTATTTTTAGTCTCTTAACTTTAACGCATGTCCTATTTTAGTCTCTTTTAAGAATTTATTATATTTTGACCTAAAACCATGATTTTTTTATCATAATTTAATTCTACCGTTAAGTATGTCATTTTCTTTATTAATTTTACATAAACATCCCTACAATAATAGTCTAATTACATATTTAATAATACCATAGTTATTAAACTTTTAACAAATATACACATAAATCCTCATTCTTTCTTCTCTCTTCATATCATCATCATCTCCACTCTAATTATTCTCCATCTTTTCTTTTTTTCTTTTCAAATGACCTGGACATCATCGGCCTGAAGAACCAAATTTACTTCTCTTTCTCTATACCTCTACATCATCATCATCTCTCAATCTCTCTCATTTGGTCATAAATTTAATTATTGACCAAAAAATTCTAACAAAAAAACAGGTTTGAAAAAATAATGATTTTTTAAAAAAAAAAAACAGGAAACGACTAACTTCATTACTAAACAAAAGCACAAATCCAAGTTACAGCAAACAGAAGTACTACTGCCTTACTACCCATGAGAGATGGGAGGAGCACCGGACTAAACAAAGGGAAAAAAAAGAATTAAAGAGATGAGAGAGCACAACAACACTCAGCACACACTACATAGTTGGGGGAGGTCTGGTAATTAATGACCAAGTCATTACCAAACCGTTACTATTGATAACGGCTCGGGTCGTTATCAAATCCGTTACTGATTCGTCCGTTACCTCATCCAGACCGTTACCAAAATCGCTAATAATGGTAACGGCTTTGGTAACGGTCAAGCCGTTGCCAGCCTGACACGACAGCATCCCTGCTGGCCACATATTAATAATGACTTGACAGTTACTAGAGCCGTTACTACATGGTTTTTTTTATTAAATTACATTATTGCGTTTCTATATTTAATAAATAGTATAAATAAATAAAATATTGTAATAAAAAAATGAATTTCAATAATAATTAAACGATTAAGATTGAAACTTTATAGACAAATCCACGTTAAAATGAAAAAAAAAATAAACTTTATAAAATGTAAATAACTTACTAACCGGGAAGAATTAGCCTCCTCCCATCGTCAAGCGGCTCTGGAGCCAGGAGCAACCGCACGATCTCATCTGGGATGTCGCCAGCATCATTCTCCTCATGGTGACCCTCGACGGTGCCAACATAATCCTCATTGTGTGAGGATATTGCTGATGTATAGCCGAAGAACGACCTTCGCGACCCTCGGTCCTCGAACGACCTCCGCGACCCCGGTGATTACTAGAGCGGGAATGTCTATTGGAACCACGTCCAGACGCGGACGACTCATCATCCCAACCCGCCATATATTGCAAGAAGTAAAATAGTTAATAACTTTTAATATTTTACAATTAAGTAGATATTTTCATATTTTACAGTTTTACCCAAAACTTCTTAAACTTGACACTTTAGTAGTGTAAAACTCGTAAAACTTTACACTTTAACCCAAATTTTTTAAAACTTGTCACTTTAACCTAAATTTTTTAAAACTTTATATATTAACCCAAAACTTGTAAAATTTTACACTTTAACCCAAAACTTTTTAAACTTGTCACTTTAATCCAAAACTTCTAAAACTTTACATATTAACCCAAAACTTTTAAAACTTCACACTTTAGTAGCCTAAAACTTGTAAAACTTTACACTTTAATCCAAAACTTTTTAAACTTGTCACTTTAACACAAAACTTTTAAAACTTTACATATTAACCCAAAACTTTTAAACTTTACACTTTTACCCAAAACTTGTAAAACTTTACACTTTAACCCAAAACTTTTTAAACTTGTCACTTTAACCCAAAACTTTTAAAACTTTACATATTAACCCAAAACTTTTAAAACTTTACACTTTCACCCAAAACTTATAAAACTTTATACTTTAACCCAAAACTTTTTAAACGTGTCACTTTAACTCAAAACTTCAAAAACTTTACATATTAACCAAAACTTTTAAAACCTTACACTTTTACCCAAAACTTGTAAAGCTTTACACTTTAACCCAAAACCTTTTAAACTTGTCACTTTAACCCAAAAATTTACATATTAACCCAAAATTTTTAAAACTTTACATATAAACCAAAAACTTTATAAACTAAAAATTTACACTTTACACTTTTAAAAAATCTAAGGAATAAAAAATAGAAAATAAAAAACAGAAAATCAAAAATCTAAGGAATACAAATTCATATGAAAAAAAAATCAACAACAATTATAGAAAAATTCTTCATTGCAATAATTTAGGTAAAACACAACTTAAAAAGTCAAACAGAGAATTCTTTTTGGGACGAAGGGAGTATAATTTTATAAAATTATATATGACATTAAACTCATAAATACAAAATTAAATTGATAAATATTAATGCAAATTATCAAATTAATTTGAATTGAGTCCACAACAATTATCCACCAACTAGTACAATGTTTAATTATCTTGATCATCTACTATAATGTTTTCCAAATCAACAGGTTCCAACTCTACTTCACAATCTGCTCCTCTTGTAGAGGATCAACATCTTTCAGCACTCGTATGCCACCTTCACCTCTGAAATATCGTAGTTTTATCTTAAAAACATTCCAATGTTTTTTTAAATCTCGTTGTTTTGATGGGTACTCGATATAAACAACTTCTTGCGCGTGACTTGCAAGTATGAAAGGATCATACGTCTTTAAACGGAATGTGTGTTCTACATCGGTGATCCCAGAGTGCTTATCCACAGTTATAGACTTATATGGGTCAAACCATGTCCCCTTGAATACCGTTTGTCACCACCCCTTCCCGACCGGCATGTGCGGAAGCGTCGAAAGCGTCTCCGGAAGGCGGTGGTGATGTCGGATCGGAACTTAACTTTAGTTCACGGAACCCAAACCCGACCATTTTTAAACTTTTCCAAGCTTATTGTTTTCTAACGTGTTACTTAGGTTTAAGGCGTTCTAGTTTTCTTAATGCCTAAACCTGCACCCAAAACACGTTAGTGGTTATCACAGAATATCGCGCGCTTATCAAAATAAATGTCCATATACATCAGATCAGAACTACCACCCACTTCGTTGGGTGCGTAGTTCTGCCATGCATCAAAATAATACAGTAATCCGTTGTAAATGTATGCATGCTAACCCTACAGAGCCGAAACTACACATAAGCCAGAAACATACTTGCGTGCGGGGTCGGTCGGGTCAAACCCCAGCAATCCCGTAAGGTACCGCTGTTGCTGAAACATACCAATAAAGTTAAGCCGTTAGTCCAATAAACATTTCACAGTCCGAGTTCCTTAACCAAAACTGACCTTATCGAGACTACCCCCGATCCGAAAACCAAACCCAATAAAGGAACGATGATTACCTGCGGTAATCAAAAGTATGGCCAGCCGAACGGACTAACCCGCTGGCTGCTCCCCGGAAGCTCCTGAAAAGAGTAATATAGGGGGTGAGTCCTCGAAAGGTACTCAGTAAGGGTCGGTAAGAGTAGCAG
>JBBYHH010287197.1:0-12645 GCA_038382905.1 Daphne laureola
ATGACCATTTTGCCCTTCCGACCCGATTTTTGGCAAAATGTCCCGAAACTCCTAAAATGGTATCCAAACCTTAAAAATGCCTCAAATAACTTCCAAATCACTCTCCAAATATTATTTCTCATTGGAAACATCTTTCATTACATATCATTGATTGACCGGGAATTTACAGAGCTAATTCCCGGCAAAATACATAGTGAGAAATATACAATTCTACTAAGGGTCCAAGGCGGGTGGTAACATGCGGGGCGTCAAGGGAAAGTCAACCAAAAATTCTGAGGAATTTTTACTGAAAAGTGGATTGCCCCGGATTGCCGCTTAAAATTAGAGATTTACCAGATAAGAGGTTTAACTTTTTTAATATTCATCACTAGGATATTTACTATGCATATTAGGCTAGTTAATGGCTAGTACTCGGGTCGAGGGTGGAGCCGAGAGACTCCCGAGGCTAGTTATATGGTAAGGTGAATGATGTGCAGGTTTCAAGAGTGGGACAATCAACTCTCATACTAATAAGTTATGGATCACTAAGTGATCAATGATATACTTCTGATGTTTATAAACCTTACTGAGAATTGGTCAAATTATGACAAGTTTATTGATTGACGACGATTTTCTGGGGAATGTACGCCCCTCACTGGTACCATGCGCACTGTTATATATTAGACTCCGATTGGTTCCGCAAGGATGATCGAGGGCTGTTGTTACGGTATGATTTTCCGTCCGATGGGATGATGAATGGTTATGAGCATTTGCATATCACGCATGTCATTGTTTAGGATGTATGAACTATTTAGTATATTGCATATTGTTCACTCTAACCTCTTATGCAGGTTGTTTTTTAAAACCGCGACCCTTACCTGCCCCCTTACTGAGTACCAAAGGAGGACTCACCCCGTATATGATTAATCTTTTCAGGAGCTCACGGGAGACCTGCGGAATAGTTCCGCTGGGTCTTATTGAGATTCTGGACTAAGGTACACATAGCTCCTTTATATGATTTATGGTTATGGGATATGGGTGACCTTGAGGGATTTACAATTACATGATATGGGTTATCTGGATTATCTGGTTGAGTACAATATTATGGACTAACGGTTAAGTCCTTATGTGTGTTTTAACAGAGCAGCAATACCTCTAGTGATCATCGGTGTTCTTGACGAACCCCATCACTAAGGCATAGTATGTATTCCTTTCTGGAAAACTCTGGCTCTGTAGGCGTAGTATGCATATGCTCATGTAGTTAGATAGCATGACTAGACTTGATATGCTCTTCTGATCTTCTACATTGGTTTTGTAAATTATTATATTACTCGGGGAGTACTTGCCCAACCCGATGGGTAGGGCTCCTTTCTGGTGCATTTGGCGTTGAGCGGAGCTTAACTATATATTGCTGATTGCATGATTATCTGCATGTCTACAAATGTTTTAAAGCGCGGGGTTTTTGGTAAATTTGGAATGCCTTAAACTATTAGCATGTTAATGTATTAAGAGAAAAAATTTGAGGGCAATGGGAACGAGGATGGTGGTGACATCCTGGTATCACAGCCTAAGTTTATGTTAGGTGTGTTTAGGTAGACAAGTCCTTTGTTCCACCAATTGAATCAAGGATAGTTCAGTAATGAGGCTAGCCCCCTCCTTATGAGAACTATTTTGGAACGAGAGGTTGGACTTTGGATGGTCGGTCTAAACATGCTTAGTATAATAAAAGCTTTAGATTGTTTGCGATAAATTGGAAATCGCTTGGGATGTTTCCCTAAAAGACATGGACATTCGAAACTAAAGTTAGGCAAGCAGAAAGTTACTGCCGAAATTATGATTTGGTGTAGTCTAATTTAGTTATTATGATGAGATATTCTACAACATAGATTGCATCTACACTACAGAGCCATTAGGAATATTGTTTCTTGCTATTATTGATACTTAACCGTTATGTTGTGCTCTTTCATTTTTGTGAAATTACAGAGAATGGTGAAGACTTGTAGACAATGGGTTTTGCACCCAGAGATTGGGGACTTGGATCCTTTCGTGAATATAGGAAGGAGGCGGCGGGGTCTGAGGTGATGACCACAGCCTCGACCAAATCCCTCACCGTAACAGGAGGTTCCAGTGAACCTTATTGGAGTATTAGGACAGGTCAGGGCAGCTCTTAACACTATTTGGACAGAGGTAGACAGGGCAACCCGCCAGTACAGGTAGATCCGCAAGATCATGATAGCTCAGCTGATTGGGCTGAGGATGATGCTATCAAGTTAGTGCATTCCGACACAAGCATGACTACACTTACTAGTTCCAATAACTATTATAGGGATCAGACTCCTGAGCAGCCACAGCTTGAGCGCAGGATTCCCCTTCACGCATGAAGGGTGAGACCGAAGGATAGGTTAGACCACTCCGTGCATGACCATCATAGAGCTGACAAAGATTGATCATATGGCCATCATCAGTGAGACTGGGATGATGATGATTCAGAGTATACCCGAAGAGCCGTGAGGCCCCGGGTTAAGCACGTTGTAGCTCCGGATGGAGTTATGATGATGGAGCACTTCCAGTGCCTTAGTCCCCCCATACTTACTGGTAACAGTGGGCCAGAGGCAGTAAAGTCTTGGCACAGTGATATAGAGCATCTTCTGGAGATGCTGGGCCTCTCATCAGAGGAGATGGTCCCATTGGACGCCTTCAACCTACGTGAGAGAGCATACAATTGGTAGAAGGGCATGACCGGGATGAGGATAACATTGTATGCACAGTAGGGATGCCGGGATCCTGGCATGACGTGGGATGAGTTCTCCCACGTATTCCTGGAGAGATGGGTCAGATATACACTCAGGGACTGCAGACAGACAGAGTTTGACCAGCTCAGTCAGGATAGCATGATCGTCATGGATTACGAGCATGAGTTCGATAGGCTTGTGCGCTATGTCCCCTAGTACAATGGAATGGAGAGTGAGAAAGCGTAGAAGTTCATCTGAGGCCTCCGAGATGAGATCAGGAGGTTCATAGTGCCATTCAGTATCACGTCTAATCACAACATAGTGTAGAAGGCACTCCTCATCGAGATGGAGGAGACAGACAACCGTGTTGTATCTTCTTGACCCCAGAGCAGTGGGAAGAGTACTGGACAGCAGGGACCGAGTAGGAGTGCCGTCAAGTCTGGTAAGGTAAGCCCTAATGATAAGGGCAATGGTACAGTAGGGGCAACATGGCATTGCCAATTTTGTGACCAAGAGACACGGCGATCAAACAGGCTACAGCCAGACGTGCGGATGCCTTAGGTGCGGTTCTATGAAGCATTGGGTGAGAGACTGCCCGCAGACACTGGGGTAGAACATTGGAGGACAACCAAGTTTCCAACCAAGGACACAACCCAACGCATTCCAAGAGTGTGGAGTACCTCAGGGCAGTCTGAGGCTTCAGAAGCCCTATCTAGGATGGTTATTCCAGATTAAGCAAGGTGAAACCACGCAGCAGGGAGCACTGGCAGGTACATTAGTTCCGAATGATGTTTCTATTATTGCACTTTTCGATACCAGTACATCTATGTTCATGGTAGCACAGAAATGTACCTTAGCTCTACAGTTAGTTATTAGTTATTTTACTGATATATGTCTAGTTCGTACTACCGAGAGTCAACACTTGTTTATGACTGAGATGGCATGAGGGTGCCTATTAACTTTCGGTAGGCATCGGGTAATGTTTAATTGTTGGTGTTAAATACACTTAGGTATGATGTGATCCTTGGCATGGATTGGTTAGTGAAGAACTATGTTTAGATAGACTGTGTCAAGCATCATATCCTTCTTTCCAAAGGTTTTACCTCTTACTGCACCGCTTGACGCTGAGGTCATCAAGCATAGCATGGAGTTGAGTGATATGGATCAGGTATTTCCCGAGGAGTTGCCAGGGATGCTGCCAAAATGGTAAATGGGCTTCTGAGGTTTGGTGAACCTGAGTGCGAGTTGATCAATTAAGTGCTTCAGAGGTTTTACAAACCTAATTGTGAATTGATCAACTACGTGATTATGATAGCTATGGGTGGTAATGTATGCAATCATGATGAAGAGTCAGATTTGGCATCCTTGTGGCTCAAATGACACCTTATAAGGCATTATATGAATGAAGGTATATGACACCTTATTATTGGTCTGAGGTATCAGATTGTGATGAGTTAGGTCCCAAAGTGATCGAAGAGATTATAGAGAAGATTAAGAAAATTCAGGCGCAGATGAAGACCGTGAACGACTGTGCCACATCTTATGTGAACAAGTGGCACACCGACTTAGAGTTTAAGGTTGGAGATAGATTTGTCTTATCAGAAGGTGTCGATCACCTTATTGGTAAAGGATACTCGGAAACTCCGTAACAAGTTGATCCCAATGGCTAAAGTTTAGTGATCACATCATTCAGACCGGGAGGCAACTTGAGAGACCGAGAAGGATTTGATAAAGAGATACCCGATGAGTTTCAGTATCTGAGGGTACTCTTGGAGGACTAAGAGTCCTAAGAGGGGGAAAATGTTACAGTCACCTCGGGCGGAAGGTAATTTTCAGATAAGAATTGTCCGGATGCTGGATTTGTAATATTTCCAAAACCCTGTTTTACATGTATTGGACATGTTTACTAATAATTCTCATATCTTAGGAATTTATTTGAGGTCCATTCCATGGGATTTGACACTTTTACGATGTTTCGTGAGTTCCGAACCATTTTGCGAAAATTCGGTTCCGGGGGCAAAATAGTGATTTTGAAAAAGTAGACGAAAACGCCCACTAATCCTAAATAGTGAGGGCTGCCAATTTTTGGAGGGAAAATGAAGATATTTTTGGATAGGTTATTATTTTAAAGGTAGGCAACATTAGGTGTAAGAGGTAGGTTATTAAAATATTACATGGGAGTAATTTTAGGGATATGTTTGTTGATTAAAGTTAAAGAAATAACTCTTTCTCCCTCCCATTTCTCATAACCCGCCTCACCATTTCTTTCTACCAAAAATATTTCTCACTTGTTCTTCATGTTCTTCATGTGTTCTTGAGCAAAAATCCACCAATCCTTCATCTAGCTTCAAGAATCAAAGAGGTAATGATGTTTTCATGTGTATTTCACCATGGAAATGAGTTTGGAAGTTTGAAAACATCTCATCTCCTTTCTTTTCTTTTCTATCCGAATCTTCAAGGAGTTTTTAGATAAGATTGTTCAAGGATTTCTTTAAGAACTTCTTAAGTGGTTGGTCGATTTTCAAGAGGGATTTTTGTAAAATCTCTACAAGGATTTCTTTAAGATTTTCTTGAGGTAGCATGAATCTATTGTTATTATGGAGTAGTATAAAGATTTACTACATGATTCCATGAAGTTTGGATGATTTTATGAATTTATGTTCTTGAGTGTTCTTGAACAAAACATGTTAGATGCTTAAATTAAAGGATGATTTGTGTTCTTGGGTGGTTTTCGAGCATGTTTAATACTTGGAACTAAGCTTGAATCATCTTGGAACACCATGACATGTTATGGCCAAATTTGAAGATTATGAACAAAGTTGGTGTTGAAGTTAAAGTATGTGTCGATTCATGTTGTTGGGTTGTTTATGTACATGTTTAATGCTTGGAGTTAACCTTGAATCATTATGGGTGGTCATTTTGGTATATTGGCCGAATTTAAATGAGTTTAAACACAGTATATGTTATTTGTTAAAATAATGAACTATGATGGTTTAATGGTGATTTTAAGGCCTTGAGTTGTTGGGGAAAGTTTGAAGAAAATCTCTATGATGGTTTTTTGGAAGAGGCCGAAAGTTTAGGATGGAAATGGAGATGATGTTCTTGATAAAATCATGAAAATATTATGTATTGAGTATGTTAAGAACACTTGAGAAATTTGGTGAAAGTTTGGAGAAGAAAAACATTTTTGGTGAAAAACCAAGTTGAGGCCGAATTGTTAAGGATAATAAGAAATTTGGTGTTTGTGACATTAATCATGAGTTTGGGTGAAAATGATTAATTATGGTGAAAATGAGCTATTTGGATTATTTCAGAAAGATTTTTCACTTTTTAAAAGTTTGGGACCAAAATGTAAAATTTTGGTAAAGTTTGGTGTTAATTGGTAATTAGTGACAAATTAAGGTTAATTAAGCTTATTTGAAATTAAATATGAAATTTGGGCACTTTTGGCCATTTTATATAAAGTTGAGCCAAATTAGAAATTTGGAGAAAGTTTAAGGATTTGGTGTGTAATTATGGGTAAAAGAAGTAAAACTTAGCTTTTTTAAGTTTAAGTGTGAATTTGGTACCATTTAAGTTGTTTTGGACACTTTATGTAATTTTGGCCCAAATTGCACATCTGAGAAATATTTAAGGAGTTTTTTGATAAATGGTGGTAAATGAAGTGAAAATGAACACTTATGAAGTTAAGTGGGAAATTTGAAACTTTTTAGTATGTTAGCCATTTTTATGTAATTTGGGTCAAAGTGAACATTTGATAAAAGATGAGGGACTTGAATGTCAATAAAGGATAAATGTTAAAACATTGAACTTCTTTGGAGTTAAGGGGTAAATTGGTAATGTTCTCTATGGTCGGTCAACTTTATAAAAAGTTGACCAAAACTGTGAAATTTACTAAGAATGTTGGACTTCGGTCAATGGATTGAGGAATTTAATTCCTAATGGTTATATGTGATTGTTTAGTGATATCGAGTGTTGCGGGGCATCGAGGGAAAGTCAACCGAAAATTCTAACTAATGTTTCTTGGAAAGTGGTATTACGCCCACCTCGGACGCTTGGTTTATTTCTGACATATTTTGGGCCGGGGATTGGATTTATGTTATTACCGGGATAGTGTACGATATGTATTGAATATTAATATGAATGAATTCTATATTCCGAGAATTTATTTGGAACTCATTCTGCGGGATTTTAGCAATTTATAACACTTTGTTAATCCCGGGATGTTTTGCCAAAGATTGGTCGGGAAGGGCAATTTGGTAATTTCATAAGGTGGGCCGGCGGTTTTGGGTCCCAATTGGGCCTAGAATGGGCTTAAGTGATGGTTAGAGTAATATCACAAGAGAAGGGATTTAATTAGGAAAAGGTAAGGTAAGTGGAGGACACTTGTCACCAAATCAAGGGTGAAAATCCTAATGTAATCTAATCTAATGGTTAGGAAAAGGATGGAAGAGGATAGGATCCTACACTTATCCAAGAATCACTTAATTAAATGGTTTAATAAGGTGAGGTAGTATACTAATATCAGAAAGCCTTAAGACTAAGGGAAGAGAAAGAAAAACACAAAACAACTACCTCTCCCTTTATCTAAATCCGCCGATTTTCTTGGCAACATTCTTGGTGATTTTCATCCCATATATTCAATATTAAAGATTCTAGTTCAAGATTCATCCAAGTTTTATCAAGGCAAGGGATTTCCTTGGTTAATTAGTAAGGTTTCTAAGCTTGGGTTGTGAATTAATCTCTCTTTTCTTCTCTTTGTGAAGCTATTTTTTTAAGTGGAGTTCCTGGCCAATTTTATTCATCAATCCTTCATAAATCCTTAAGGTAAGCTTGAATCCTTAATGTTTATCAAGTCTATGGTTGATCTCCTTCATGATTCCATGTTTGGTTGAAGTTTGGAAGTGATTAAGAAATATGTTCATGAACAACTTCGAATTTGACTTAAAACATGTTTGTATTGTGTTCTTGGATATATATTGAGCATGTTTAATACTTGGGTTGAAGGTTGAATCATGTGGGAAGGGTTTGGTATGGATGAGGCTGACTTTGATGGGTGAAAAAGTATGTTGATGTTCATTGAGTTTTTGTAAAGTTACGATACTTTGGTGATGTTTGTGAACTGCCAAAATGGTTGGTTGAAATGGAAAATGAATTTTGGAAAAAGGAGGTAGAGGCCGAATTTGTTAGGATGGTTTGTGAAGAATTTTGGTTATTAAAGTGTTGAAGTTATTGGATTAAATGGTGATTTTGTGGAGAAAATGAATTTAGAAATTGAAAGGAAACAATTTGAAAATGTTTTGGGTAGAAATGCAAAATGGCCGAAAGTTTGGTGGTTGGCTGAATTAATTATGATTTTATGGATAATTTTTATGATTAATTAGAAAAGAATTGAAAAGTGGACAAAAAATAGTGTTTTATCACTTTCTGAAGCTTTAGGGTCAATTTCCACATTTTGTGAAAGTTTGGGTATAATTGTGCAATTATGAATAGTTTAAGTGAAAATAGCCCTTTATGGTGTAAGTTGTGGAAATTGTGAACTTTTCAACAATTTAGTGTTTTGTGAAGTTTTGGGCCAATTTATAAGTTTCTGAAAAGTTTAAGGATTAAGAGTGTAATTTGAGTAATTTAAGTTAACTAAGCCTCCTTTGAAGTAAGAAATGGAATTGGTAAACATTTTAAGTGCAAATGTCACTTCTATGTTTTTTGGCAAAATGAACTTTTGGAAAACGTTTACGGGGCTAAGTGTTAATTATTGATAAATTACCATAAATTAAGAATTTTAGTTGATTAACTAGAATTCTTGCGTTTCTGTGAATGTCAGTATAGATTCTGTGTTTCTGGGATTTTCTGCTGGAAAGTAGCTGCGATAGCTTCAGTAGATTTTCTGATATTTCGAGGTAAGGATTCAACTTTCTTAATATACATTCCGGCATATCATCGTGTATATTAGGTTAGTTGAGGCGAGTCCTAGGCTGGTGGTGGGGCCCTTGACTAGTCACGTGGTAAAGATTAGTGGTCTGCAGGATATTGATTTCTAGATTATTTGGCATCAGCTAGATTTTGCTATTATCTGATCAGGCATGATTAGACTGCGACATTTACGAAAGTTCTGTTGGGAACCTAGGCCCTTTCGCTGGTACCATGCGTCCGTTATCTGTTTTCCCGAGATTGGCTACGGCCACCGGGCACTGTCGTATCTGTTAATCTGGACTTCGGTCTAAGATTCGTACTCTGGGTGTCCGTATATATATATATCTGTGTACTAACCTTTGCTGCAGGTTCCGCGTTATTTATCCACTAGTCTTTACCCCCGCCCTCACTGAGTACCTTTCGAGGACTCATCCTTTTATGTGTATATCTTTTCAGCAGCTCCCAATGAGCAGCCAGCGGCTTAGTCCGTTTGGCTGGAATTAGTTTTTGAGTACTGCATGTACTACTAGCTCCCTGATTAGATTATGTTTGTTGGATAATATCGATTAAGGTTTCGATATTACTTATGATATTTCATTTGAGTATAATCTGAAATAATTAACGGTTAACCTCCATGGTAATGTTTACAGTAGCAGCGGTGTCTTGCGGTGCCTTGTGGTGCTTGTCGGTGTATCTACTGGCCGACCACCCGTAAGTATGTTATATTTATGGCTTAAGTTTATTTGGCTCTGTAGGACTAGAATGCATGCACATTAAAACATGGATGACTGTATATTTTTAGATATGTCGGGGAATTATCCCCCCAATGAAGTGGGTGGTAAATTCCTCTATGATGTATTATTATAATCATGCTTAGAAACCACGCGATATTCTGTAAAACCACTAACGTGTTTCCGGGTGAAGGTTTAAGGCTTAAGAAACTAGAATGCCTTAAACTGAAAATAACGCGTTAGAAAATTAGAGTCAGAAAAGTTTTAAAATGGCCACGTTTTGGGTTCATAACTTCAAAGAAGAATTTCGCTCTGCCGTCACCTCCACCTCTCGGTACCATTCCCGTACGCTTTCACCGCAGCGGCCAGAGAGGGGTGGTGACAGTTTGGTATCAGAGCCTAGGTTAGTGTTAGGTATGGTTAAACAACAAACCCTGATTCCGCAAATTGTTCTGGGGTAATTTAACTAAAATCTTAGCTACATTTTTCTAGAATTATCTTAGAACAATAGGTAGATTTAAGGTTGGTTAGTTTAAACATATTTAACATATACTAAGGTTTTTGGTAAAACAGAAATCGCGCTAAGACTCCATGATGGATATGCGCTAAAAAGGAAAGGAAGATGGATAAGGTAAAGTTGTATAATTGGATAATATACATCATAATTTCATGCATTCTACAGAGCCATTAGAATACCGTTGTTGACTTGTGAATAAATAGTTAACAGTTTCCGTTATACTCTCTCGATCACGAAATTCTAGATATTGTAAGAACTCGTAGAGATTGAGTTTTACATCTGGAGCTCAGGAACGAGGACCCCGATCTGATGGATAGACCGGGGCAAAGATGACATAGGCCTCGCATACAGCCAGCTCAGCTAGATCCTCCACCCCCACTAGAGGTACAGACCCCATCCCAGGTCACCCAAGTCCTAGAGCAGATTAGGATAATTCTGACCAACAGTATGGCTGGAGCATCCGCACAGGGCAATCCTGGGGGACATGGGGCTCAGCATGGTCAGGCTAGGCCAGTATGGCAGCAGTCTCACAGTAGGGCAGATGACACGATTAGGTCAGGGATCTACACCACTCTGAGAGTCAGTTCATACGATGATGCTTCAGACTCGAATCCCAGTGTACATGAGGGTCAAAGACACCCCCGAGTGTGGGGGGAGAGAGTTTTTATATCTGATGAGACCTCACGTGGCCGATCCAGAGCAGATAGGAGGTCGCGATCAGTTCAGAGATGTCGGGCCAGAGAGGATTCCCGCTCTTCTGAAGTTAGAGAGACCCGGAGACCACGGAGAGAGCATGATGCAGGTTCTGAGTCCTTGACTACCCTGGAGCACTTTTAGCATCTTGGTTCTTCCAAATTCACGGGCAAAGGTGGATCAGAGACAGCCGAGTCCTGGTACTCTGACATGGAGCGATTGTTTGATGGGTTGAAGTTCTCTTCAAAGGATATGGTCATCTTAGATACATTCACCTTGAAGGACCTCTCCTACAAGTGGTGGAAAGGCATGGTGAGGGCCAGGAAAGCCAAGTATGGCAAGAAGGGATGGGAAGATCCCAGTTTGCGATGGAGTAAGCTCACCAGGTTATTTCATGACCGATGGATTGGGTATGCAACTCACGATAGTCGACTAGCCGAGTTCGATGCTCTAGTTCAGAGCGACTTATCTGTCAATGACTATGGGCACAAATTTGACCGACTGGTTCAGTATGCTCCTCAGTATGATGACCAGGAGAATGCTAATGCAAAGAGGTTCATTAGGGGGCTCATACCTGAGATCAGCAAGTATGTGGTGACATTGGGCCTCAAGTCATATCATGAAGCCGTCCAGATGGCTACTTTGGTTGAGAGGGAGAAGTTTTGTGGTAAACCAGCACCCTCCCGACCTCAGACTCAGACGGGTGGGAAAGGTTCAGAGTTTTGGGGATCCAGCAAGAAGTCTTCCAAGTCCGGCAGGTCTGGCAAGTGGAAGGGATCAGCAGGATCGACTTGGACTTCTTACCAGCTTTGTGGAAAGCTTTACACTGGGACATCCTACCGATAGTCAGGGCTCTGCCTCAAGTGTGGATCAGCAGAACACTGGATCAAAGATTGCCCACAGGAGTATGGACAGAATGCTACGGCGCAGTCATGATTTTAGCTGAGGGCGCAGCCCAACGCACCCAAGGGGTGCAGCTTACCCTAGGGGGGCCCCAGGTTTCAGCAGCCATGATAGCCACCTCCTACACCAGCACAGCAGTCTGCCTAGCATGTATAAGTTTTTCAAGTGGAGAGATTCGGTATTTCACGTCAGGGCACACTCGTAGGTAAATTATTTCTTAATGGTATTTTAGTAAGTACGCTTTTTGATACGGGTGCTTCGATATCCATTGTGTCGCAGAGGTGTGAGACAACTCTGCGTCTACCCATAGTACATCTGCCTAATGTGTTTATAGTACGTACTGCCGGGAGTCAGTACTTATTTTCCAATGAGCTTGCACGAGGGTGTATGATTACTCTCGGGAGTCAGCAGATCCCGTTTGATTTACTGGTGCTAAATACATCAAAGTATGATGTAATTCTAGGCATGGATTGGTTAATCAAGAATTCCATCCACATTGACTGTGCCAAGCATCACGTCACTTGAGGGAGAAACTCTACCTCTTATTTCTCGACCTGATGCTCAGATCATCAAGCACAACATAGAACTGACTGTTATGGATCAAATTTCAGTCATCGAGGAGGAGGAGTATCTACAGCTAAATTCTATAGGTACACGTATGGAGTTAGAGAAATTATTGTTGTGCAATATATTCCACAGGTGTTTCCAGAAAAACTTCAAGGAATGCCACCCGAGTGAGAGATCACCTTCGGGATATAGTTATAACCTGGATCAGTCCCCATATCTAACCCTCCCTACTAAATGCCGATTGTAGAAATGGATGAGTTGAAGAAGCAGATGAACTAGCTTTTGGAGAAAGGGTTTATTCGACCAAGTACATCACCATGGGGTACCCCAGTCCTGTTTGTGAGGAAGAAGGACGGAACCCTTCGGTTGTGCATAGACTATCATCGGTTGAATGCCATTATAGTAAATAATAAGTATCCCTTACCTAGGATCGATGATCTGTTTGACTAGCTCAAGGGAGCGAAGGTGTTTTTGAAGGTCGATCTACGGTCGGATACTTTGAGTTACCCGTGAGGGAGGAAGATATTCCCAAGACCGCATTCTGCACCCGGTATGATCACTATGAGTATACAGTTATGCCTTTCGGGCTCAAAAACGTCCTAGAAGCGTT
>JBBYHH010287306.1:0-12645 GCA_038382905.1 Daphne laureola
ATTTTCCTTACTTACCATACACTTCAACACTTAAGCCCACAAATTGGCCAATCCTTGGCCCAAAACCAATAAACCGCTGGCCCAACACCCAATCTTCCAACATATAAGTTTTCGTCAATTTTCCTGAAATAACCATTTTACCCTCCGAACCTATTTTTTTCCAAAATGGTTTGGGACTCCTAAAATGTTGTACATCACTTAATTTTGTATCAACACCTCCAAATAGCTCCTCGGAATATTTAATTCACTCCCATCATCACACTTACATAAATTTCCAAGTCCCGGAAAATTCACATAACCAAATTTCGGTAGAATTTCATCAGAAATGAATAGTACTTCCGGGGTGGGTGTAACATAAAGTCTAGCTACTACCAACTCCTGTGAGCTGTAGTGAGCTGACTTGACCTAACTTGAGCTATATCCAGCTACATATAGTTGGAGTTGAACTAAGGTAAGCTACTTATAGATGACCTAGAGCTAAGGTGAGCTAAGTTCATCTACTTATAGCTGAGGTGAGCTAAAGTGAGCTACTTCTAGCTAACGTTGAGCTCCCACTTAGCTTCATAAGCACAAGTACCATCTCAAAAGTATCTTGGTATGACAAGAATTCCTACAGAATGGCCATTAGGGTTAGACTTATTCACATAATTCTTGCAATATTCTTCTTGTTCTTCTTCTCTCAATTGCCGCCATCCTTGGTAGATTTTTTTAGATTAAGTGTGGATCTACATTGTGTTCTCTACAACACTCTTTCCCTCTTGCCATCTCTATCTAGTCCATCTTCTTCTCTTCTCTTGGTGATCAAGGGAGCCCTCTTCCTCTTCATCCCATCCGCCATCATCCTAGAATCAATCAAGTAGACAATTCATCAAGATCAAGCGAGGAAGGAGCTTACGTTTTGGAACAAGGAATAAAGTATTCCTTAAGCTATTTTCCAATGGTGAAAGGTTTATAGTATTTTGGCCCTTATTGTATTTTTGTGTATTCTACCTTCTCTTACATATTCTTGTAGAAATGAGCATGATAACTTTAAAAGATATCATGCCTTTTAATCCATCATGAAATTGTGTGTATGTATAAATATGAACATGAAATGAGAATCTAAAAGATCTAAAATCTTCAATGAGTTCCTATTCCTCTTCCCATTCACCACCGCATGAAAGTATCTACTATTTTCATCACCTTCAACCGCCCATTTGAATCTTCCTTTTTGCTTAAGGTCCTTTGTCAGATTCATGTACTCTTTGAAAAACCGACTTTGGACTCCTGCCATATCCTCCACTCTTCAGTTCTAAGAACCTGTTCCTCCATTTTCTTGTCAAGGAGAAGGAAATCCCCTTTGAGTGCCTCAACTCTTCCTTCAAGATCGGATGAGTTGCTTTTTCTCCACTCCTTGATACTACACTTCAGGGCTTTGAATTTTTATTTTAGAATATAGTCTTTGTCTGTTACACCCACCCCGGATGTATGTTATTTTCCGATGTAATTTCCCGGAGGTTGGTTTTATAATTTTGTCAGGACTTTGGATATTATATAATTATGATGCTGATGAATAAATTAAATGTCCCAAGGGGTCATTGGAGGTCCACTTTACGAGATTTTAATAATTCATAACATTTTATAAATCCCGGGTCATTTTGCCAAAAAATGGTTCGGAGGGTAAAATGGTCATTTTAGGAAAATTGACAGAAAATCACATGTTGGGCGAAATTTGGATGGGCCGGTGGTTTGGGCTTTTAATTTGGCCTTATTGGGCTTTTTTGAAATGGGCTTAAGTGTTGTTAGTATTTTAGTAAGAAAAGAAAAAGGAGTTAGTAAAGAAATTGCTAGTGGAATACAAGTGTCAAGTGATCAAGGGTGAGAATCTTAAAGGAAATCTCATCTAATGGTGGTGATTGAGATGGAAGAGGATAAAGGAGATAATTATCCTAGATTTATCTACCTAGAAAAGAAAATACATTAGTTGAGGTAGTAAGATATATGGGTAGTAGTAGTAAGATAGAAAACAAAAGAAGAAAAACATAGCTCTCTCTTCCTAGAAAAACCGCCAGCTATGGTGCCCAAATTCTTGGTGATCTTCATCAATTTTATTCAATCTTCAAGCTTCTAGTTCAAGATTCATCAAAGGATTATCAAGGTAAATGACTTTCTTGGTTAATTAGTAAGGTTTTATGGTTGAATCTTGAATTAATCCTTCTCTTTTCTTCTCTCTTTGAAGCCGAAAATTGAAGGGAATTCTTGGCCAAATTTCTTCATCAATCCTTCCTAAATTCTTGGGGTAAGCTCAAATCCTTAGTGATTATTAATCTTATAGTTTATCTCCTCCATGATTCCATGATTTTGTGAAGTGTTGAAGTTGATTAAGAATCATGTTCATGAATAAGTTTGGATTTGAGTTGAAAGCATGCTTCCATTGTGTTCTTGGGTGTATGATGAGCATGTTTTGTTCTTGGTTGGATGTTATAATCATGTGGGAAGGGTTTTGTTTGTGTGAGGCTGAATATGTTGGATGAATTTTCATGTTGATGTTGGTTGAATTTTTGTAAAGTTTTGGTGTTTTGGTGTTTTAGTGATGTTTGTGAACTCCCAAAATTCGTGGTTAAATTGGAAATTAAATATGGAGAAACGTTGGATGAGGACGAAAGTTTATGGTGGTTCATGATGAATTTTTGGTTGTTAAAGTGTTGAATATTTGGATTAAATGATGTTTTGGTGAAGTAAATGAAGTTAAAAATTGAAAGGAAACAATTTGTAAAAGTTTTGGGGTGAAAATGAAGGTTGGCCGAAAATATGGTGGTTGGCCGAAAGTTTTGTTGTTGGCCAAAATTAATTTTGAATTTTTGGGTAATTTTCATGATTAATTGGAAAAGAATTGAAAAGTGGACAAAAATGGTGTTTTGTCACTTTCTGAAGTTTTAGGGTCAATTTTCATATTTTATGGAAATTTAGGTATAATTGTTCAGTTATGAATAATATAAGTAAAAATGGCCTTTATGGTGTAAGTTGTGGAAATTGTGAACTTTTTGACAAATTTGGCATTTTGTGAAATTTTGGGCCAATTTGTAAGTTCCTAAAACTTTTAGGGACCTAAATCGTAATTATTGATAAGTTACCTTACGTTAAGAATTTTAGTTGAATAACTAGAATTCTTATGTTTCTGTGAATGTCAGTGTAATTCTGTGTTTTTGGAATTTTCTGTTGGAAAGTAGCTTCGGTGGCTTCAGTAGACTTTTCCGATATATCGAGGTAAGGGTTCAACTTTCTTAACATACATTCCGGCATATCCTCCTGTATATTAGGCTAATTGATGCGAGTCTTGGGCCGGTGGTAGGTCCCTTAACTAGTCACGTGGTAAAGGTTAGTGGTATGTAGGTTATGAATTTTCTGGATTTCTGGATTATTTGGCATTAGCTAGATTCTGCTATTATCTGATCAGGCATGATTAGACTTTGTCATTTACGACAATATCTGTGGGGAACCTAGGCCCTTTCACTGGTACCATGCATTTTTTATCTATTGTCCCGAGATCAGCTTCGGCCACCGGGCGCTATCGTATCTGTTAGTCTGGACTTCGATCTAGACTCATTCTCTGGACATCCGTATATATAACTGCGTACTAACATTTTCTGTAGGTTCCCCATTATCTATCCACTAGTCTTTACCCCCGCCCTTACTGAGTACCTTTCGAAGACTCATCCCTTTATGTCTATAACTTTTCAGGAGCTCCCGATCAGCATCCAGCGGAGTAGTCCATTTGGCTGGCATAGTTTTTGAGTATGGTAGGTACTACTATCTCCTTGATTAGATTCTTTTTGGGGGATAGTCTCGATTAAGGTTTCGATATTAGTTATGATATTTTGTTTAAGTATAATCTTAAATGACTAATGGTTAACTTATATGGTAAATATTTACAGTAGCAGCAGGGACTTGCAGTGCTTATCGGTGCTTCTGCTGACCGACCACCTGCAAGTATGTTATAATTCTGAATTAAGTTTATTCGGGTCTGTAGGACTAGAGTGCATGCACATTAAAACATGGATGACTGTAAATTATTTTGATATGTTAGGGAATTATCCGCCCAACGAAGTGGGTGGTAAATTCCTCTATGATGTATTATTATAATTATACTTAGTAATCGCGTCATATTCTGTAAAACCACTAACATGTTTTCGGGTGCAGGTTTAGGGCTTAAGAAACTAGAATGCCTTAAACTGAAAATAACGGGTTAGAAACTTAAAGTCAGAAAAGTTTTAAAATGGCCGGGTTTTGGGTCTACACCTTCAAGGAAGAATTCCACTCCGCCGTCACGTCCACCTCTCGGTCCTGTTACTGCATGCTTCCGCCACACCGACCGGAGAGGGGTGGTGATAGTTTGGTATCAGGGCCTAGGTTAGTGTTAGGTATGGTTAGACAAACCAACCCTGATTCCGCTCGTCATTCTGGGTAATTTTAACTAAAAGCTTAGCTACCTTTTACTAGAATTATCTGTGAACAATACGTAGAATTAATGTTGGTTAGTTTAAACATATTTAACAAAAACTAAGGTTTTTGGTAAAACAAAAATCGCTCTAAGTGTCCATGATGGATATGGACTTAAAAGGAAAGAATAATGGACAAAGTAAAGTTGCATAATTGGATAATATACATCATAATTGCATGCATTCTACAGAGCCATTAGAATACCACTGTTAAACTGTGAATAAATAGTTAACCATTTCCGTTATACTCTTTTGATCATGAAATTCTATATATGGTAAGGACTCGTAGAGATCGAGTTTTACATCTGGAGCTTAGGAATGAGGACACCGATCTGATGGATAGACCGGGGCAAATGTGACATAGGCCTCGCGTATAGGCATCTCAGCCAGGTCCTAGAAAAGATTAGGATGATTTTGCTGGCCGCAGCAGCCGCACAGGGCAATTCGGGAGGACAGGGGGCTCGACACAAACAGGCTAGGCCAGTATGACAGTAGTCTCGTAGTGGAGTAGATGATACAATTAGGTCAGGGACCTACACCACTTTGAGAGTCAGTTCACACAATGATGCTTCATATTTGACTGCCAGTGTACATGAGAGTCAGAGACACTCCCGAGATCAGAAGAAGAGAGTTTATATATCTAATGAGACCTCAGGTGGCCGATCCAGAATAGAGTGGAGGTCGCGATTAGTTCAGAGATGTCGAGCTAGAGAGGATTTCGACTCTTCCGATGTTAGAGAGACTCTTCCGATTTATCTGTCGGTGATTATGGGCACAAGTTTGACCGAATGGTTCAGTACGCTCCTCAGTATGATGACCAAGAGGAAGCCAAGGTAAAGAGGTATATCATAGGACTCAGACCTAAGATTAGTAAGTATTTGGTGACATTGGGCATCAAGTCATATCACGAGGCCGTTTAGAATACCACTTTGGTTGAGAGGGAGGAGATTCATGGAAAGTCAACACCTTCCCAGCCTAAGACTCAGACTGGTGGGAAAGGTTCAGAGTTTTAGGGATCCAGCAAGAAGTCCAGCAAGTCTGGTAAGTTCGATAAGTCTGGCAAGTGGAAGGGATTAGCAGGATCAACTCGGACTATTTTCCAGCTTTGTGGCAAGCCTCACACTGGGATATGTTATCGACAGTCGGGGCTCTATCTCTAGTATGGATCTGCAGATCACAGGATCAAGGACTACCCATAGGAGCATGGATAGAATGCTACAGCGCAGTCACGATTTCAACCGAGGGCATAGCCCAACGCATCCTAGGGACGCGGCTTACCCCAGGGCAGCCCCAAGTTTCAGCAGCCATGACAGCCCCCTCCTACATCAGTACAGCAGTCGACCTAGCCTGGGTGAGTTTTTTAGATTTAGAAGGCCGGTACATCACATCAGGTAACACTCGCAGGTACACTATTACTTAATGGTATTTCAGTACGTGTGCTTTTCGATACGGGTGCTTCGATATCCATTGTTTCATAGAGGTGTGCAACATCTCTGTGTCTGCCCACCGTACACATACCTGATGTGTTTGTAGTACGTACTATCGGGAGTTAGTACCTACTTGCTAATAAGCTTGCACAAGAGTGTATGCTTACTGTCGGGAGTCAGCAAAGCCCGTCTGACTTGCTGCTGTTGGACACACCAAAGTATGACGTAATTCTAGGCATGGATTGGTTAACCAGGAATTTCATCCACATTGACTGTGCCAAGCATCACGTCATACTTGATGGAGAAACCCTACCTCTTATTTCTCTACCTGACGCTCAGATCATCAAGTACAAGATAAGACTGACAGTTATGGATCAGATTCTGGTGGTCGAGGAGGAGGACTATCTACAGCTCAATCCTACAGGTGCGCGTATGGAGTTAGAGAAAATTCCTGTTGTGCGATATTTTCCATAGGTGTTTCCAAAAGAATTGCCAGGAATACCATCCGAGCGAGAGATCACTTTCGGGATACAGCTATAACCTGGATCAGTCCCTATCTCTAGCCCACCCTACCGAATGCCGATTGTAGAAATGGCTGAGTTGAAGAAGCAGTTGACCGAGCTTTTGGAGAAAGGGTTTATTTGACCGAGTACATCACCATAGGGTGCCCCAGTCCTGTTTGTGAGACATAAGCATGGAACCCTTCGGTTATGCATAGACTATCATCTATTGAACGACATTACCAAAAAGAACAAGTACCCCCTGCCTAGGATTGACGATCTGTTTCATCGGCTCAATGGAGAGAAGGTGTTTTTGAAGATCAATCTACAGTCCGGATACTTTCAGATACGTTGTAAGGGAGGAGGATATCCCCAAGACCGCATTCTGTACCCGGTATGGTCACTATGAGTGCACGGTTATGCCCTTTGGGCTGACAAATGCCCCAGAAACGTTTATGGATTTGATGAACCGGGTGTTTCATGCTTACCTAGATACCTTTTTAGTAGTATTCATCGATGATATTCTGATTTATTCCCCCCATGAAGACACTCACCAGGAGCATCTGGGGATAGTTTTGGAAACACTCTAGAAGAACCGACTATATGCTAAGTTCTCCAAATGCGACTTTCAGATGAGTGAAGTGTCCTTCTTGGGATATATCATTAGAGAGCATGGAATTTCAGTAGATCCTGAGAAGGTTAGGGCTGTCCAAGATTGGAAACACCCTCAGACAGTCAGAGATATCCGAAGTTTCATGGGTTTAGCTGGTTATAACTGCTGATTTTTTCCAAGATTCTCTGTTTTAGCGTCACCGCTGACCGAGTTGACCAAGAAAGGTCAAGCCTTTATTTAGACCGAGGTACGCGAGAAAAGTTTCCAATAATTGAAGCAGCGGTTAACGAATATGCCAATTCTGATGATACCAGACCCAACCCAACCATACGTGATTTACACTAATGCTTCAAAATCGGGTCTGGGATGTGTGTTGATGCAAGGCCACCATGTGATTACTTATGGGTCGAGGCAGTTTCGACCACATGAGCAGAATTCCCCAACACACGGTCTAGAATTGGCTACAGTTATCTATGCCTTGAAGCACTGGAGACACTACCTGCTTAGCAACAGACTTAAGATTTTTACTCATAAAAAAAGCCTAAAGTATTTGTTCACTCAGAAGGAGCTCAATATGAGGAAACGACGGTGGCTTGAATATATGAAGGATTACGACTGCACCATCGAGTACACTTCCAGCAAGGGCAACACAGTGGATGATGCTCTGAGTAGGAAGTATTCAGGCTTGGTCAAAGGTGGAGATTCAGAGGGTCGAATAGAGGAGATAGATCTGAAGGCTTTGTGGCACCGGTGGAGTGCATAGGAGAAGGAGAAGATTTGTACTTTGATGATTCAATCAGACTGGGTAGATAAAGTTTGAGAAGTATAGGGCAAGGATATCGGTTTGAAGAAGATTTGAAGTGAGGATGCTGGAACACTTCGACCACTCTTTGAGTACAGGCAAGGTTTGATGTACTTCAAGGGATGTCTGTATGTACCTAATGACCTGACACTTCGAGATGAGATATTAAAGGAAGCACACTCCATGAGTTTGAGCGTTCACCTAGGGAGCGAAAAGTTGTATCATGATCTGCGCTCACATTTTTTGTGGCCCGACATGCACAGACATATTGCTACACAAGTAGCTAAGTGTGCCACTTGTTAGTGCGTGAACGTGGAACACCAGAAACCTACTGAAACCCTACAAACACTACCCATCCCAGTTAGGAAATGGGGAAACATCATGATATGTGTCTTGATAGGACTGCCCCTGACACATTCATGACATGATGCGGTATGGGTAATTGTTGACTGATTGACAAAGTGTGCACACTTCTTGCCGAGTCACATGACAGATTCTTTATAAAAACTGGCTTAGTTCTACATCCAGGAAATTGTGCGATTACATGGAGTACCAAACTCTATTGTATCAGATCGAGACCCGTGCTTTACCGCATGATTTTGGAACACCTTAAATAAGGCTCTGGGTACACGACTACATTTGAGTACAACCTACCATCCCCAGACCGATGGTCAATTAGAAAGGGTGATTAAGATTCTAGAGGATATGATGCGTAGCTGTGATCTCTATTTCTAGGGTGAATGGGACCATGAGGCATTGTACGGGCGGAGGTGTATGATACCTCATTATTGGTCTGAAGCATTAGATAAAGCAAAATTGGGACTTGAAGTCATAGAGAAAGTGTTAGAGAAGATCCGTTTGATCCAGGCACGCTTGAAGACTGTGAATGATCGCAATACATCATATGCCAATAAGCGGTGCTGAGAGTTAGATTTTGAGGTGGGAGATAAGGTCTGGCTCAACGTTGCACCTATCCGTGGGACTGATCGATTTGACAGAAGGGGCAAGCTAGCCCTGAGATATATCAGTCCATATGAGATTCTAGATCAGGTTGGCAAGGTTCCCTACAGATTGGCCCTACCTTCGAGTATGTCTGCAGTGCACAACATCTTTCACGTGAGTATATTGAAAAAGTGTATTCTCGACCCTATGCAGATGATTCCTGTGGAGGAAATTCAGGTGGATCCAGACCTATCTCACCGGGAGATACCAGTTGCCCTATTAGCCAAAGATGTTAGGAAATTCCGAAGCAAGTTTATCCAGATGGTCAAGGTCCAATGGTCGCATCACTGTGATCGGGAGGCCACTTGGGAGACTGAGCAGGTCATGATGGAACGATACCCCACTGTGTATCAATGATTGAGGCCCCTCTTGGAGGACCAAGAGTCGTAAGGCGGGGGGGGGGGGAGAAATGTTACACCCACCCCGGATCTATTTTATTTTCCGATGTAATTTCCTGGAGGTTGGTTTTGTAATTTTGTCAAGACTTTGGATATTATGTAATTATGATGCTGATAAATGAAATAAATGTCCCGAAGGGTTATTAGAGGTCCATTTTATTAGATTTTAATAAATTATAATATTTTATAAATCCCGGGTCATTTTTCCAAAAATTGGTTCGGAGGACAAAATGGTCATTTTAGGAAAATTGACAGAAAATCACATGTTGCGGTGAATTATGTGGGCCGACAGTTTTGGGCCCAAAGATGGGCCAATTGTTGGGCTTAAGTAATGGGAAGTAATTTTTCAAGAGAAGAAAACTGAGTTAGGAAAGAAAATGTTAGTGGAATCCATGTGTCTTGTAATCAAAGGTGGAAATCTTAAAGACAATCTCATCTAATGGTGGAGATTGAGATGGAACAGGATAAAGGGGATAATTATCCTATTTTTTTTTACCTAATTGATTTATTAAAATTACTTGGTAGTAAGATAAATATGAAGTAGTAGAAAGAAAGAAGAAAGAGAAAACACCTACCTCTCCCTCCATAATATTCAGTCGAATATTTGGCTCCCTTCCATGGTGGTTTCCTCCATTGTTCTTCATCATCCAAGCTTCCTAGATCAAGAATCATCCAAGAATTAGCAAGGTAAGGTGGTCTTCTTGGTGAATTAGTGAAGTTCTTAAGTTAAATCATGAAATAATCCCTTCCTTTCTTCTCTTCTTGAAGCTAATTTTCTAGGGTAAATTCTTGCAAAATTCCTTCAAATCTCTCAAAGGTAAGCTAGTATTTAAGTTAATGGAATGATCTACTAGCTTACTTTTCCTAAATTTCAAATTCTTGGTTGAATGAGAAGTATGTTCATGATCATGTTTGGATTTGAAATGAAATCATGCTTCCATTGTTTTCTTGGGTGTATGATGGCTATGTTTTTTTCTTGGTTGGATGTGAGAATCATGTGGGAAGGGGTTTGTTTGGGTGAGGCCAAAAATAATGGATGAATTTGTATGTTGATGTTGGTTGAATTTTTGTGAAGTTATGGTGTTTTGGTGATGTTTGTGAACTCCTAAAATGTGTGTTCGAATTGGAAAATGAATATGGTGAAAAGTTGGACGAGGCTGAAACTTTAGGTTGATTTTTGTTGGATTTTTTATTGTTAAAGTGTTGAATATTTGGATTAAATGATGATTTGGTGAAGTGAATAAAGTTAGAAATTGAAAGGAATCAATTTGGAAAAGTTTTGGGTAAAAATTATGGTTGGCCGAAAGTTTGGCTAGTTGGCCAAAAGTTTGACCGAATTAATTATGAATTTTTAGGTAATTTTCATGATTAATTGGAAAAAAATGAAAAGTGGACAAAAAATGGGGTTTTGTCACTTTCTGAAGTTTTAGGGTCAATTTACACATTTATGGGAATTTAGGTATAATTGTGCAATTATGAATAATATAAGTAAAAATGGCCATTTGTGGTGTAAGTTGTGGAAATTGTGAACTTTTTGACAAACTTGGCATTTTATGAAGTTTTGGACCAATTTGTAAGTTTCTAAAAAGTTTAGGGTCCTAAGTGTTAATTATTGATAGGTTACCTTAAATTAAGAATTTTAGTTGAATAATTAGAATTCTTATGTTTCTGTGAATGTCAGTGTAATTTTGTGTTTCTGGAACTTTCTGCTGGAAAGTAGCTTCGGTGGCTTCAGTAGACTTTTCTGATATATCGAGGTAAGGGTTCAACTTTCTTAATATACATTACGGCATATCATCATCTATATTAGGCTAGTTGAGGCGAGTCCTGGGCCGGTGGTGGGGCCCTTGACTAGTCACGTGGTAAAGATTAGTGGTATGCATGTTATGGATTATCTGGCATCAGCCAGATTCTGCTATTATCTGATCAGGCATGATTAGACTCTGACATTTACAACAGTATCTGTGGGGAACCTAGGCCCCTTCGCTGGTACCATGCATCTGTTATCTGTTGTCCCGAGATCAACTTTGGCCACCGGGCGCTGTCGTATATGTTAGTGTGGACTTCTGTCTAGACTCGTTCTCTGGACGCCCATATATATATCTGTGTACTAAAATTTTCTGAAGATTCCGTGTTATCTATCCACTAGTATTTACCCCCGCCCATACTGAGTACCTTTCAAGGACTCATCCCTTTATGTCTATAACATTTCAGGAGCTCCCGATCAGCAGCCAGCGGAGTAGTCCCTTTGGCTGGAATAGGTTTTGAGTACTGCAGGTACTTCTAGCTCCTTGATTAGATTCTGTTTGTGGGACGATTAAGGTTTCGATATTAGTTATGATATTTCATTTGAGTATAATCTGAAATGACTAACGGTTAACTTATATGGTAAATATTTACATTAGCAGCGGGGACTTGCAGTGCTTGTCGGTGCTTCTGCTGACCGACCACCTGTAAGTATGTTATAATTCTGGCTTAAGTTTATTTGGCTCTGTAGGACTAGAGTGCATGCACATTAAAACATGATTCCAATTTCTTATATCTCCTTAAAAGTGGCACCAATTATGTGTCCAACATGATCCCAATTTTGTCCAATTTTCCAAAATGACCATTTTACCCTCGAAAGTGAATTTTGTCAAAATGGCCCAGCATTCACGTACCAAAACCAAAATCTGAAATATCGTGGAAATGAGTCTCAAATGAAGTTCTGATACATGATACTTAGTAGAAAATGCGCCCCGCACGTTCAAGACGGAGTCCCAGTACTACTGAATCCCGCCCAAGAATAAAATCTTCTGAAAAAACTTCTGTCGTCCTTGGGTGGTCTGTAACAAAGTCCATTTCAAGGATTAGGAGGACCAATGACAAGATCAAGATCCAAGAAGCTTCAAGAATTCCTGAATGCATTCACGAATATCATAACTCAAGATTCAAGTGAAGAACAAGCTCAAGAAAGATTCCACAAGATCCAATTCATGGGCATTCAAGTAGAAGGAGGAATCACAAGCTCAAATAAAGGCATGAGTCTTACCACCATTGAAGAAAACACTTTGGGAGCCTTTGCTGATCAATACATTACGTGATCCCATCCCCAAGGCATGACCCCGGAGTTCATCATCGCGCCCTTAAGCTAGCCCAAGATTGTGCTACCCTTGGCATGACCTTGGAAGACCCTACATGACCCCCTGGACCCTGAAGATGAAGGCACGATCCTCCAACCCCTACTCACCTCACACCCACACCCTTGAAGACCAACACTCAATGAGACCTTAAGCATGACCCAAGTGTGACCCAAGCGTGACCCAAGCGCGACCCTAGCTCGACTCTCCTAGAGCCAAGGTCATTTGCACAACCCTCTCACCCTTGTGCACACCCTCACTCCTTGCAAACAACCCTCGCACTAAAGCCACATCCTTTTGAGTTTT
>JBBYHH010287416.1:5927-32701 GCA_038382905.1 Daphne laureola
CCATTGAGTACTCTTGATTAATTATTAGTCTTCTTTTTCTACTTTCAATTTATTCTTTACAACAGATTAACAGTTTTAAATGTTTTTTCTCTCTCTTTATTAATACAAAAATGAAAGCTAAATGTAAACAGTATAAAACATGAGGAGCCAAATGTATTTTAGCTGTCCTTCATGTGAACAGAATTATCAATACTTTATTTCTCTATCTGGAATGTTTTTAGCAGTTTATTAACAATATTATATACTGTATAATACTTTGAGCCTAGGAATGTGTTTGACGTTGCAAAAAATCAATATCTTTTTAAATTTTATAGGAGAGAGATAGAGAGAGATTTGGAAGAAAAAATTTAAAAATGTGTTAGTTTTGTGTTGGAAACTGAGTGTAGAACACACCCTAGATCAATTCCATTTTTTAAAAAAGGTCAACGCATAATTGGGAGAATGTCAACTTTCATTTTGCACTATATTTAATTGCCTAATTTAATTATTATCAATTTTTTTTATTTTTTAATGGGGCCTAATGTAATTATATATCTAATTTGTCTGTGTTCCAGTATGAAGGAGCTGTGCATGAGGATGGCCGAGGCCCAACTGTATGGGACAAATTTTCTCATACTTTTGGTAAAACTTTTTTTATTATTATTTTAATATATTTGAAAATTTTAAAACCAAAATCACAATTAGTAGTAGTATTTATTTATGATCAAGTTAATTAATTAATTTCAGGGAAAGTACTGGATGGCAGTAACGCTGATGTTGCCGTGGATCAATATCACCGTTATAATGCAAGTCTCGATTAATTAACCAATTGCTCCTTAATTAAATTACCTGTTAATTATGATTTAATTTAATAGATTACTTATTATTTATTATTTATTAACAGGAAGATATAAATCTGATGAAGGACATGGGAATGGATGCATATAGATTTTCCATTTCATGGTCGCGAATATATCCTAGTGAGTTTTCTTCTCCAATATATTTAATGTAATTTTCATTAATTCTATAAATTTTACTCCTGGTTAAAAATGTATAGATTAGTAATTAATACCTATAATTAAATGGATTTTGATTGAATTAATCAGATGGAACGGGACAAATAAACCAACCAGGAGTTGACCACTACAACAAAATCATTGATGCACTGCTCGCTAAAGGTAATTAGATTTTTAATTATAAGTAGTAATCCGTATTAGTGATTAATTTCATCTTTTAATTCTTATGCCATAATAATTACTTTATGTTTTTTACCGATATATGCAGGAATTGAGCCTTATGTAACAATCTACCACTGGGACCTTCCACTTGCCTTGGCAGACAAGTATAATGGGTGGCTCAATCCACAGATCATGTAAGCCCCCTAAACGTTTCTTGTTCCGCAAGAAAGGGAACTCCAAGAACATTACTCCCTCCGTCGTAAATTGGTTGTCACTTTTCCTTTGCGATTTATTGGTTGCAGAGACGACTTTGCAGTGTTTGCGGAGACATGTTTTGCGAAATTTGGGGACAGAGTGAAGCACTGGATCACTTTCAACGAGCCCCATACCTTCTCGGTTCAAGGCTATGATGTCGGCCTACAAGCCCCTGGCCGCTGCTCTATCCTCCTCCATCTCTTCTGCCCGGCCGGGAACTCGGCCACCGAGCCCTACATTGTTGCCCACAATGTCATCCTTGCTCATGCCAAAACAGTCCAAATCTACAGACAAAAGTACAAGGTACTAAACTATGTCATTCTTTTTCAAAACCGGTGGATGTAAGACTTGAACTCAAGACCTCCAGCTTGTGTCGTCCTTACAGCTTTAACCAATTTAGTTGATTTCTTGATAGGCAAACCAAAAGGGGTCAATTGGTTTATCTTTTGATGTCATTTGGTTTGAACCTGAAACAAACACCACATCAGACATTGAAGCAGCTCAAAGGGCTCAAGATTTTCAGCTTGGCTGGTAACTCCTTAACAACATGCATATCCACTTTCATTTTCACACAACATGACGTCAATTCTAAACCCTAATTACCTTTTCTCATTTGCATTTTGCTTAATGGAAAGTGTAGGTTTCTTGATCCTTTGATGTTTGGTGATTACCCAAGCTCAATGAGGAGCAGAGTGGCGAACCGGCTCCCACGTTTCACTCAATCTGAGGCTGCCCTTGTGAAGGGCTCTTTAGATTTTGTAGGGATTAACCACTATACAACTTTCTATGCTAGACCCAATAACACAAACATAATTGGGGTTCTTCTAAATGATACCTATTCAGATGTTGGAGCCATTACATTGCGTAAGTACTTAATCGCGGAGATTAACGATATTCTTATGTTCAAACACTTTACTAAAACTAATGAACTACTGTTATCTTTGCAGCTTTCAAAAATGGGAAGCCAATAGGTGAAAAGGTAGATGACCTATAACTTAGGGTACTCCTACAAAGTTGATCACTCCTTTTAGTTTCTTGTTCAAGAAGCAATCTTTTTGTCATTTCCCATATTGCAGGCCCATTCCATATGGTTATACATTGTTCCTGAAGGCATGAGAAAGCTAATGAATTACATAAAGGACAAGTATGGGAATCCTCCTGTGTTTATAACCGAAAATGGTAACCGCGCATCGCATACACAAGATTCGTATCAGTGTTAATTCAGTTGTCATATATAGAAATAACTGAAGTTATTAATTTTGTTTTATTTTTGCAAAAATGAAATAAAATTGCAGGGATGGATGACCCAAATAGCAAATTTACCTCCATTAAAAAGGCTCTGAAAGATGAGAAAAGGATCAGATACTACAACGGCTACCTCACCAATCTACTAGCTGCCATTAGGTATGCAATATCTGTATTAATTGAGGGTTAATTTGCACTAAGTTAAACTTAGAGTCGTTAATTATGTTTTGTTTTGTTTTGTGGGTTATGCAGGGAAGATGGGTGTAATGTGAAAGGTTACTTTGCTTGGTCTCTGCTTGATAACTGGGAATGGGGAGCTGGATACAGTTCAAGATTTGGTTTGTATTTTGTGGATTACAATGACAACCTAAAGAGATATGCCAAAGATTCTGTGAAATGGTTCAAGAACTTCTTGTCCAATTCTTCTTAAGAAGAAGGCAATAGGTCAGTTTAATTTCTCATTGTTGTATACAAAAAAGAAAAAAAAAGGGAAAGAAACAAGGAGAAAATATTTATTTTGTGAAATAGTAATTGTTGTTGTAAGTTGTATATGTGCTCATTGTAACACCCTTTCTTCAATATTCTGTTGATTAATATTGGTGAAATGATTATGGTCCATAATTTCTATGTAATCTTGATCATATGTTATATTGCCATCAGTATTTCATAATGATAATCAACATTTTCAATGTAACCAAGAACAAAAGCGAGGATAAAGCTGGTAGCAATTTTAGTAATGCTTCGTTGAAGTCAACTTTTAAGTGCAATGTTAATTTTACAACGATACGTAAGTCACTAAAAATGATACGCACTTTCCTCCATAATGATATGGTAAATAATGTGTTATAGGTGAATTGATGGTAATTAGGAAAATCAAGAAATTAATAATGATCTAGCAGATTTTTAGAAAGATTCAGGACGTGCGTACCCACAGCAAAACTTCATCACGATAAAACTAATCAATGAAACCCTATTGTTAAGATAAATTACAAGACCCCGACCCCTAACAATAAGGGTAATGTTTCCCCTCTATTTTCAAACAAATAAGATTCCCTAAATTGTACCGTAATAATTTTAATCATAACAATTTTAGCTTAACATTGTTACCATTTTCATCCTCAAGCCCACCACTCTATCTAGTCCGCACTTTCTCGCCGCCCTTAAACACAAATAGAACCATGCTAAGCCTCTCGGTTGTCGTTGTCGAACCTCTAGAGATTGTTGTTGTCGAAAAAACTCCAGCCTTCTTCATCGGTCATGCTAACTGCGTGAAACTAGATTTGCATAGTGCGATGGTCGCAACATTATGGGGACTGCTAACTCTAGTTCATGGGGCAGTGCGACGGAGATGTGGTAATTAAGCAGGATCGGGTGGTGCGTAATGGGCGATGTAGTGGGGTGGGTCGGGCGGCCGAGCAGGGGAGGAAGGAGTGATGGTGGCAGGAGAGGTGACAACGATGGGGCGAGGAGGAAGGACGAAGGAGATGTATGAAGGGTGAGAAGAGAAGAGTTTAGGGTATAATTGTTGAAGTTGAGAATGTTGGGGTACAATAAAATTAGTTAACCCTAACAAAGATAACATACTAGCAGTCAACTAATGCTATTAAAAGTCAATCCGATTTTTGTAAGTTGCTCATAATAAAGGGAAGTTAAAGCTTCGCTAATTCTCATTTTAACAAGACTTTTGTTACAATTACATACAAAATTTCTCTATAAATGTCACATACTTCTTTTCCGTACTAATATGACAGGTGATATATTAATAGGTAAATAAATAATAATTAATAAAATAAAAAAAAATTAAAGATGATATGGTGAAGTAGATAAATTTTGCATGTACCGGTGGCAAAATTCTATAACATTTTACTTTTTTTTGTTGGTCAAATACCTATTTAGTATCCTAAATGTTAACGAGTTGGGCAATTTAGAGCCTAGATTAAAAGTGGAGCATTTTGGGTCTCGTACTATTAATTTCTGGGTAAATAAGGGTCTCGACCCGATCAACTCAGCATGTAGGATGTGGCAAGTTGATTGCATCGAGACCCTTATTTGTCCATAAATTAATAGTACGAGGCCTGAAATGCTCACTTTTTAGTTCAGGTCCTGAATTGCCCAACTCGTTAAAGTTCAGGATACTAAATAAGTATTTGGTATTTTTTATTCTAATTTTAATTTATCAGAAATAAAATAGCTTATATATATATAGTTGATGTTAGCGTACGAGTCAACCTATACTCCTAAAATAAAAATAAATCCAAGCAATGTCTCGCCAAAATAGAGGTAGTAAATATTTCCATTGAAAATTGAACCTTTGATTGTTCTTTCAGGCTAAAATGCAGGATATAGTCCTGAACTATATCATCTATTGTGGATTCAGACTTACATATATATAGTTGGCTGTAAGACCATATATCTTTAAACTATGTTTTTTTTTTTTTTTTTTATTTATTTATATTTCCCATCCAGTATCGAAGCCCGACAAGCTTAACTAATCTGGACCGGACAATGCAAAGACAAAAACGGCCCTCCCAACGCTACTTATTTCATATATGCGTGAGGGTCGCGAACTCGCGATTCGAACCTTCGACATATTTAAGGGAAATTGAGTCCACATCCACTCCCCTCAATAGATGTCGGTATCTTTAAACTATGTTTGGTTTTGAAAAAGGTGTCTTTTAACATTATAAAAATGGAAGTTTTTTTTTCTTTTTCTTTTGTCTGTTGCCTCGATAATTTGCACCAAATGTATGTCGGGGGAATTTATTTTGAAGTTTGCGCTGTTTTTCTTAATCCTTGATGTTTAAGGAGGGTGCGTTATGTTGCATATTAAAATCAAAACGGCAGAATCACGGTAAAGTGCACCATTAATTCTAAAGCTTCGTCTACTGCCATATTGATTCTTAAAAGTTACAAGTTTTTTTTCTTCTTCCAAGTTAAAATTGGCCTACAAATTCGATTTATAGAAGAAAGTCTATATTTAAATACTTTATTAATTACCGAAATATCACTTCATAATTCGTTGAGCCATTTAAACAAAAATTTAATAATCTTTTGTTAGTTAAGCTCTTGAAAGAAAGAAAAATATATACTCCTCCGTCCCGATTTAATTCTACCATTTGACTTTTGAACTTTTATTTTGAAAAAAATATTTTTATAAATTAGACATATTAATTTATTTTATGTATATACTTCACTTTATATACTAAAATGTTAGAAAAAAACATATATATATTAGATGTTGAAAAAGAAATGTAACTATTAAAAATAGACAGAGAAAATATAAAATTTGTTGGTACTCTCGTCAATTTTTTTAATAAGATAAATGATTTTGACATGAAAATTAAGGTGACTGTAAAATTGATATATTTTGACAACATATGCGCTGAGTCCACAAAAACTGAAAAGGTGAAACCAACCTAGAAAACGCAAAATAATAAAGTTAAAGAGCAAAAAATACTATAAATGAAAATGTTTCAATTATTAAGGATGACCTGAAAAAAGAAAGTGTTTGGTAATAGTTTCTGAGTGCTATGTCTCCAACAAATAATTTTTTATTTGCATGGAGCAAAAGAACCGTAAAAAATGCATTATAAGAATTTGAAACATAATCATATACTATCTCCGTTAATTAAAAAATTAATTATTTATTTTGACAGTTTCACAGTATTTAATTATATATTTTTTTTCATAAACGTTTAGATATTAAAACTTAAATATTTCACATGTTTATCATAATTAGAAATCTAATTTTTTTAAATATATTTATTCTTTAACCTTTTTTCACATTTTATCTTATGAAAATTTGAGTCTTAAACCTTGAAACAACAAAAAAAAAATTGGCGGACTGGAGGGGTTACAATGAATTATAGTTACTCAATGGTAACTAAATAGAAAGATATGGACTTTAGAGGGTTTTAGCCGCAGAAATCTCTTGCAGTAGTACAGTAGGTTAGGGAACCTCTTTCTGGTGTTTTTTAATACTAGCACAGTTTCAATCTCTTTCCTCTTCCTTATATAAGCCTGAAAGCTCTGAGTTCTCCTCATTCCGCGGCACAAACCAGACTCAAAAACCCGTCTTTTCTCTTAGATCTCTTGATCCCTCTCCTGGTTCACATCTAAACTCCACGAAAAACCCCAAAAGGTGACTTCTTTTGCGTTTTTTTTTTGTTGCTTCATCATCACTGTATCGTTCTTTTTGTGAATTTTCTGGCTTTTTAGTGCTAATGGCAGATGGGTTTTGCTCACCGCGTTGGAATTTCGACTGTCGATCTTTAGATCTGTGTTTGTTTCTTGTCGGTGTGTTGGAAGATTGATCAAAATGTACAGGATTTAACGTTGTTCTGTTTTGATCTTTAGCTTTTTCGTGTGCTCATGATGCAGGCTTTTGCATTCTGGAAAATTGGTAGATCTTATCTGTTTACTGTTAGCGTTTATTTTTGTAATCAGTCAACCAGTTGGTAGGGTTTATCTTTGTAGATCTTGCATAAACAGTTCTTAATAGGAGTAGTTTGCTTAATCCAGTGGCTGAGATCTGTTAGTTTCATGTGTTTGATAAGGCAAAATGAGTAATTTCTGTGTATATCTTTGATGGTTACCTGGATGATTTTGCATGATCCTTATGGTTTTGAACTTATGAAATTTGGTTTATGGTGAGTCAGGCAACAGAGATGGTGAAGATCTGTTGCATTGGTGCTGGCTATGTCGGAGGTCCTACCATGGCAGTCATTGCACTCAAGTGCCCCGAGATTGAGGTTGCGGTTGTTGACATCTCGACTTCGAGGATTAGTGCGTGGAACAGCGAGCAGCTCCCGATTTACGAGCCGGGTCTAGATGATGTGGTGAACCAGTGCAGAGGGAAGAACCTTTTCTTCAGCACTGATGTTGAGAAGCATGTTTCAGAGGCTGACATTGTCTTCGTTTCGGTTAACACCCCCACGAAGACGCAAGGTCTCGGAGCTGGCAAAGCTGCTGACTTGACCTACTGGGAGAGTGCTGCTCGTATGATCGCTGATGTATCGAAATCTGATAAGATCGTGGTGGAGAAATCTACCGTGCCTGTCAAAACCGCGGAAGCCATCGAAAGGATTCTGACCCACAATGGCAAAGGCATCAACTACCAGATCCTCTCGAATCCGGAGTTCCTTGCTGAGGGAACTGCAATTAAAGACCTTTTCAATCCTGACCGGGTTCTGATTGGTGGTAGGGAAACCCCTGAAGGTAGGAAGGCGGTTAATAAATTGAAAGATGTTTATGCTCACTGGGTACCTGTTGAGCAGATAATATGCACCAACTTGTGGTCTGCTGAGCTCTCGAAGCTCGCTGCCAACGCTTTCTTAGCCCAGAGGATCTCTTCTGTGAACGCCATGTCTGCTCTCTGTGAGTCAACTGGTGCGGATGTCTATGAAGTGTCTCATGCTGTCGGTAAGGACACGAGGATCGGACCCAAGTTCTTGAATGCTAGTGTCGGTTTCGGTGGGTCTTGCTTCCAGAAGGATATACTGAACTTGGTCTACATCTGCGAGTGCAACGGGCTCCCGGAGGTGGCCAACTACTGGAAACAAGTCATCAAGGTGAACGACTACCAGAAGACTCGTTTTGTGAACCGCATTGTCGCCTCGATGTTTAACACGGTCTCTGGAAAGAAGATTGCGATTTTCGGGTTTGCATTCAAGAAGGACACAGGTGATACTAGGGAGACACCAGCCATCGATGTATGCAAAGGTCTGTTGGGTGATCAGGCTCAGCTGAGCATATATGACCCTCAGGTTCATGAAGAACAGATTCAGAGGGATCTGGCAATGAAGAAATTCGAGTGGGATCATCCGTACCCGCAATTTCAACCATTGAGTCCCACTGCTGCGAAGCAGGTCACGGTTGTATGGGACGCGTATGAGGCAACAACGGATGCCCATGGGATCTGCATTCTTACAGAGTGGGATGAGTTCAAAACTCTGGACTACCAGAAGATTTACAACAGCATGAGAAAGCCTGCGTTCATCTTCGATGGACGCAACGTCGTGGACTGCAACAAGATGAGGGAAATCGGGTTCATCGTGTACTCCATTGGCAAGCCCTTGGACCCATGGCTCAGGGACTTGCCTGCTGTGGCCTGAAGAAGTGTCTGACGGATCAGCTTGTGGTGTTTGGGTAGATTCATTACAATGGAGATTACTTGTCATTCTGTTATTTTTTGTTACCATCCTTTTGCTTGCTTATATCTTCAGATACTATATGTTTGAATCTTGGCATATCTACAGAACATTTAGAACATATGAATTTGTTTTTGGTTCACTGTAATAAGTGGTTACCAACAGTTTTCTTTCTGTTTGTGAACTAGTGTTATTTTTTAAAAGTTTAAATACTGATAAAGTGAATAAATAAGGATCTAGATAAAAAATACTGTAAATAAAGATCTGAATTTCAGAAAAATCGAGCAAATAAGAGTTTGCATGAGGCTCTCATCTATTTCAATTCAAATCACTATAGTTCATGTTCTTAGTTATATTATTTTTTGTTTAGATCCTTATTTATTTACTTTATCATAATTCAGAGTAATAATGTATATTTAAGTCTTTTTTAAATGGCTAATGGAGGGAATTCTTTTCTGGGTAAGTGTAATGTATTCTGAAAATAGGAGGTGCAATTGTAGGTTATGAAAGGGCTTTGTAATCTACAAATATGAAAAGGAAAAAAAAATCATAAATTAAATATTAAAAAAAGTAACATCTTTTTAAGGATGGAGGAAGTATTTCTTAGACTTTTTATAATTGTTTTTTTTTCCAAAATCTAACTCTTTTATTGGTGAAGACTATAACCTTTGTGTAGCTTTGGGCCAGCTATTGTAATCTCATAGGCCTGTTGGGCTCCAAAAGAAGCATTTTGTTTTTAAGCTGGCAAAAAAAACAAAAAAAATTATGAATGTTTTTTTATATTAATTTTACTTTAGTATTCTCATTCTCTGTTCCATTTTAAAAAATTCTTATTTTATGTGTATATTTAGTTTTTTTAGTCTCAGGTAACATACATTCTTAATTCATTTACAAATCAAATTTTGTTCATCTTTAAAGGTTCTAAGGGAGTATAAAGTAACGATTAGTCTGGGCATTAAGATTGTTGAGACTCTTAAATAAATTTATATGACTTGACATTTATTTTCTGATTACAGTTAAGATCATTTGACTCTTAAAGAAATTTATGTGACTGTTTCTTGCACAAACTTGGATTGGCTTGAGTGATTTGGTTTAAGTTCAACATAAGTTAATTTTTTGCATATATATCAATATTTTATTCAAAACGTATAGTAAATTTACAAAAATGGATTATGAATTTTAAAATTTAATCACTTAAATGACTTAATCAATTTATTAAGTTGTTTATGTCATTTCTGACTTAATTAAATTGATTAAGTTGTTTATATGATTAAAATTTGAGAATTCATTCATTATTTATGCAAATTTATTATTTTTAAATATATATTTATTTATGTTTAAATAAAACATAAGTATATGAGTAGATTGGAATTAAGCCAATAACTTAAACAAGTGGCTCAATCCAACCAAATGGCCCTTCAACCTAAGTCTTTTAGGGGGAAAAAGATTGAGGGGTGAAAGTTGTGCATTACACATCCAAGAGAGAGTCCCACAACTAACCACCACCAGAAACTCAAAGCTTTCTAGATAATGGGATAATCGAAAACATCTCCTTGGATTAAACAAAATTTGGGTCAACTAAAAAGAGCATTAATTTGCCCTTCTTTTTTTGAAATCATTTTTTTATAAGAAATAATTATTTATTCAATAGTAAACAGTCTTAGACTTAATAAACACACAGTTCAAAATTATAGAAATCCTACCAACTACAAAAGCTTGCGAGATGAGCCAAAATGATCCAATAATCCATAGCACCTAAAAATATCCTGACAGATGAATAAAAGCAAAAATCTAAATAATAGCATCATTGAAAAGTATTAATAGTACATAATAAGTATTCCTCCAGCATGACAAATAAGCAAAATCAATAAAAGATAAATATATTCACGTGAAGTTGTTGTTGTCAAGCTCTTCCGACATGCCATATGACTCGAACGCAGGCTTCATTCGCAACATACTCAAGATAGCGCATAGCCACCGACCACCTCCACCTATGCCGCATTAAGCGGAATAAAAGTAGGTCTGTCCCTGCAAAGAAACTTGGGAAGAGAAAAAAAATAACTAACACAACATGCACAAATCTCATCTAGCACAAGCTAAATACAACACTTATCCACTCATCCGCCCAAGTCCGTAAAGCCAGACGAATAGTAGGATGGAACTTGATACTCCCACTATTCGTACCCTGAACCCTCAATCCTCCAAGCAGGGAGTACCAACTGCACTCCCTGCAGTCCCTTCCTCATCCAGTGGCAGTCCTACGCCAACCACCCCACCAACTCGAGCTCTCTTGCGCCTGCCACTTGTCCCCGAGTCCCCCTCTACTGGCTCGGCACCCACTGCCTTTCCACCACCAACCTCACGACCTTACCCGCCTCGTGAGCCACCACTACCACCACGAGGCATTCCCCTCGATCGTCCATTTTTTGGACCAGATGATCCACCAAGCACCAACTCATTCCCCTTCCCTACAACAAACACAAATGGCCCATTAGATGTAGGGGTGCTAGAAAAAATCTTAGTAGGCACGATTGCTCGATCATGAAGTGGGTCCTGAGTAATCGGTGTAGTAGCAAGCACCAACGCCCTCTCCAGCACCCGGTTTACCCCTCCAGAACAAGGAGCCGCAGGACCAGCCGATGGCGTGGGAGCGGTCTGAGGGCGCAGTGGTTGCGCCTCTACTGACACCCCCATCCGTCTTCGGCCCTCACCATTGGTTGTCCACACAGGTATGCCCCGAACTGATTCTCCCATGTTTCCATGTAGTCATTTTCAACATGTGTGACTATACCACACTTATAGCAAAAGTTCAGAAACTTCTCATATTATATTGCCAAAAAAAGCTTCAAGGAATCGACATTAAGAGTGCAGGCGAATTCTTATAGACAAACCATCACAAACAACATCCTTCACCAAACCCAGAGTACTACTCAAAGCCTTACCCATCGGCTTCGTCGCCCAACCATACGGTAGGTCCAACACATGAATAAAAAAATTCACACAATTAAAAGTCATGGAGGATATCTGATCCCCTGGTTTCATAGCAGACATAATTATCAACTTATTATCAAAAGTCCACTGTCCTAGACGAAGAACATCATTCATATGACTTTGCTTCTCAAACTAAAAAATAAACAGATTATCAACGGGGAACATTCGTACCTTACTTAATCTTAAACTTAACTTGATCCCTCCATGCAGCCGAGAAGGTCGAACTTAGATTCTCTACATGGGCCACTTGCGGAGACATAACCCAAATGTCAAGAACGTATTGCATTGGCACCGCCACCGGAAGATTTCAGACATCCACCAGCGGCACATCGTCCTCCGCCGCAAGGTTGACCGTTGCCATCTGACCAACAATTCCTTTAATGGACATCAACCATATAAAACTGTAGAAAACAAAGAGCAAAATCAGTGAGAAAGAGAGGAAGAAGAGGTCGAAAAAGCTAGACAAGGAAAATGAGAAGAGAATCCTACTAAAAGAAGGTTTCCTGGGAAGGAAAGAAAAATAGAGACTCAGCCTCCACTAAAAACCCTAACAGAACCCTTGGGGAGAATTCATATTCGCCATCTGAAAATTAATTTTGAAACAATATTAATGAACTTTTTAACGTACATAATATTTTTTTGAACACTGAACGTACATAATAATACTGATAATAAAGACAATAAAAACAAGTGCTCTATGTCACCCAGAGGACACCTTCAAACCATGTAAGGGAAGATCATCTAAGTTTATTTTGTCTTTGTTTTTTTTGTCTCTCTCTTTTAAGGAGAATGAATTTCATTCAATGAAGTAAGGAAAACAAACTAAACATGATTAAAGACCCAGATAAACTAAGGATTAGAGCATCTCCAACAAGTTTTTAATTTGCTTGATAGACTCATTTTTGGAGAATTTTGAGCATTTTTGTTGTCTAACAGTTTCCCTATCTCATTCTCTAAAATATGGCAAGATGAAAAAAAAAATGGAAAGCCCCCCAAATCTATTTTTTTTTTTTTAAACCTCACTCCTCTCTCCTTAAGCTACTTGTCATTGGTTTAAACATTTATTCTCTTTCCAAATAATTTATTAATTAATAATCAAAGATATATAATATTTTATTATTGTAATAAATACACTATTCTTCAAAATAGTAAAGCTGTTGGAATTGGAGTAATTTATTTTCAGAGAATATAACTTTTGCTTTCCTATTTTGGAGAAAGTTTTTGAGAAGCCGTTGGAAATGCTCTTAACTTTACGCAATAGTGAGCAAGGAAGTCCCTAAACGCCAATAGTTTATGGCCTGGAAAAAACAAAACAAACATAATAAAATGAAACAACCAATAAAGATAAAAGGAACATAACATATATATGAACCATCTTTGATGTCCACTCAAGAACCACTAGAGGAAGAAAGCATTGCGATGTAGCTCCATCATAAATGCTCTCGGGCTTGAAACAAGCTCTGTTCGCAGCATAAATCCCAATAGAATACATTGACAACCAGCTTCCACTAAAACTGCCTCTTGCTGGCTTATCTCTCCTTAGAATCTCCATAGAAACCTGCATAGGAAACAACCAATAATGATAAAAAGAACACAATAGATATATGAACCATCTTTGATGTCAACTCAAGAACCACCACCAGGAAGAAGGCATTGCGATGTAGCTCCATCATAAATTGGATCATTTTTTTTTGTTATTTTAAAATATTTAATATATGATTTATTTTCATAGATATTTAGATATGTAAAGTTAAAAAATTTAAATGTCTATCATAATTTGCAATATACTTTTTTTAAATATATTTTTTTGAGCTTTTTTTTCATTATTTATCTTTATGAATATTTGGGTCAAATATTGAATCTTAAAATATGAAAATTAAATGAGTCAATTAATTGAGGACGAAGGGAGTATAAATTTTCATCATTACAAATTTCCGAACTCATTCCCACCCCTCTCAACCCACTCCTAGATGATTTGGGTGAGTGCATTGTAAGAGTAAAAGTGGATTAAAAGAATACTAAAGTGGAAAGTGGTCATTTCATTAATTTGGGACAATGATTTTGTTATGTTGTGACAAAACATTTATACTTTTTGTGCATGTCTATTTATCACATATGTGATATTTCACACACTATAGAAATGTCAAGTTTACCTTCCTAATAAATGTCTAGGAAGGACATCTTAGTCTTTTAATTTGTTAGGTTAGTTAGTTGAGTTAGTTAATTAATATTATATTTAGATATGTATTTTTTCACATATGTGATAAATAAACAGACTCTTATTTTCCTGTCATGATTTAAACAAAAATAAAAATTAATACACTATTTCTGTTATAGTACTAATTATATACGAGTCTTAAGAAAGAGTCAAAATAAAAATTAATACACTATTTCTGTTATAGTACTAATTATCTACGAGTCTTAAGAAATGTTTAGCACAAAACGACCAATGAATTAGTCAGAAGAGACTTGAGAACCACAAGTCCATAACGCTTTCAACGAATGGAACAAACTGAGGGAACTTCAGGAATTTGAAGAGATTTAGTTTCAATTTAATAACTGTAATTAATTTGAGTGAATTCTTTTACCCCTCCTTTATTCAGGACCGGATATGCATTTAAAACTTAATTAATACTCACCCCATCTCAAAATTATTGAAACGTTTTTTTATTATTTTAAGTTGTAGTGTTTGACTTAAAATTTAACTAAGAATAAGAAAAACAGAGAAAAAAATATATAAAAAAAATATATCTAAAACGATTAGATTACAAATTATGAGAAACATATAAATCATGTAACTTTACATATCTATGACTTCATAAAAATAAATTATAGATTAAATACTGTCAAAACAATAAAAAAATGTTTCAATAATTTTGGGACGGAGAGAGTATCTTCTTGTCATGTAATTATGTCTACTTCCATATACAATATAAAATACTACATGAAATTACAATACTTATTAGTTATTCATTTTCTTTCACAAATTATTTTTGAATGAGATCACTGGTAATCTGGTATAGGCGTGGGAGAGGAAGTTTATCACATGTATTTCAAATCTTCCATAAAAATTGCATATTTTATTTTTTTCCATTTCATTAATATTTAAATTATGATTAATGGTTGTCATAAATATTATTTAAATATATAAAATTGAATAATTCATATGTTTATTATAGTCTAGATTTTCTAAGTTTACATAAACTTTGCATAGTTCCACTCTTTATCAGAGTTGAACCTATGCCTTTCCGTTTGTTTAGGTGAAGAGATTAAGGTAAATGTATGATTTTATATAGTTTGATAATATTGTTTAATACGGATTCAGAATCAGATTAAATTTTCAGTTTTTCAAATACATGAGGTTTTTTTTTTTTGACACAGTTTAATTTGGGGGTACTTTAACCGTCCATCCTATTTCTAGAGCTATCCCTGGATCGAGGTTCCGGTTGTTTGATTGGATAATACAATGGACTGGTCTGTTTCTCAAACCGTGAACATAAATTCACACATGATATTTGACTAAAACCTAATCTAATTTTTTATCTATTCCCAGGGGGATTCAAACTTGGAACATCCATGTTATTTGAATGACAAGTCAACTACTGCACAGGGACTACATGAGCTTTTTCTCTATAAAAAGAAAAGAAAAGTCCCTTTCACTTTTCAAAAACACAAAATCTGTACCCTAAACACACTATATTCCCTCCATCTCATATAGTAGTATACAAGGAACAATATAGCACATATAGGAACACTATAGAAGGTGAGTATAATAAGTTAATTAATGTTCAAGATTGGAATGTCCAAGATTATGGTATACTGATATATGACCCATACCAATAATATACACCATTTTCCCAATAAAAAAATGGTGCATGGGTTGAGTATACTCTTTACAATTCCACCAACATACTTACTCCGTCTTAGTAAAATTTATAATATTCCGTCTTAGTAAAATTTATAATATTTCAATTTTTAGATTATCTCAATAAAATTGATAGATTTTCTAAAAAGTAAACATTTTCAGATCAACTTTACGTTATAACCCTCTATTTCTCATCGCACTCAAATTTTTTATTTTTTTCTTATGCGTACTTTAAATTTTTGAGGGGTGTTCACCGGGCGGGGTGGAGCAGATAGTAAGAAAAATAGTATTCGTCCTGTCTAATGCAGGTTCCGGCGGACGGGTATCCTATTTCGCGATTTTTTATGCGGTTTGGTCGCGAGTATCCGCGGGTGTTTCTAAATATACTTATTCTATAATTTAGTTTTTTCGATATATATATATATATATAGATATTTTAAACTTTTGTATTATAAATATGTAGATCTAGAGCATAAAAAAGAATAAAAGTAGTTTGCACAAATAAAACAATGACATGACATTCCAAATCATGTGTCATTATTATAAGAAATGAGTTTTCACACATTATATAAAAGAAAGTTAGAATAAAAATTGAGATTAAATATGTAATTTTAGATAATTTATTTATAAATAGACATATACGGATCGGTTCAGGTATCCACGAGTTTCTAAAATTAGAACTCGCGAGTTATCGATTTCTTCGGTTTACGGATTTTTCAATTTCAGATCATGCGATTCGGATCGGTTCGTCAATTTTGCGAGATTTTTGAATACCCCTATTATTTTTACCTTCTAATCAATAATATTCTTTAATCTTTATATCTAGTTAAATGTATCATTTTTATTTTTTATGGGACAAAGTGGGTAAGTGTGTAACTCATCAATAAAAATCAATTAAAGATCTTGTAGTATCAGTTTGTTTGAATTTGTCAAAAGGCACCACAAAAGTAAAACATACAATTCCCCATAAATAAGGAAACATGGCAGGTGGAATTGCACAGAAAAATTCCAAAAAAGCCCCTGAAAACAAAATCAGGACCAGACTACCAGTCTACCCCTTTTTACTGCTGCTACTTCCTCTCCTCTGTGATCTGCTACATCCAAGTCCACCGGATCAGGAGTAGACTCTCTGATCCTGACCGTTCATTTTCATCATCACCTCCTGATGCCTCTCCTTTTACTCCACGTGCTTCCCGTCTCTTTTCTCTTTTATTTTACCCTTTTTAATCTTTTGCTTCCATGCATGGAATGGGAATTCTCCCAACTTCTACAACACAGCAAATGAGGGAGTGAGAAATAGTCATAGATTTGGGTTTGATTTTTCGTTCTTAGGCTTGTTCATCGCCATCATTAGCGACCCATCTGCTCAAGATTTGATCTTTCTTTTTATTTTCTACTATTGTTTTTCGATTTTTTTTTTTAAAAATTTTTGGTGTCCATTTGTTGAACATTCATTCAAGAGGGATGCTTGTTTCTAAGAGCTTGTTTCCTTGTGGTAGTAATTTGGGCAAATAAAAAATTGGAATTTGATGAGGGTCCTCTCTTTCTGGGTTGGATCTTTCCGTACTTCAATCGAACTGTCACATCCCAACTCTTTATTCCCATCTGATCATCGGAAGCAACAACAACAACTTACTGATCTGGTCCTCAACCTTGGTGGGTTTTGCTTCTGATTCATAAATTTTCAATCTTTTCTCTGCAAGGTGTCCCCTTTTTCTGTTTTTCTTGAGATCAGAGAGCAATGCAGAAGCAGCAGTGTTCTGGGATTTTGATTTTGAGGTAAGTAAGACATCTTACCGATCTCCTACTGCTATCGTGTCTGGTTTTGTGTGTGATCGACAATGGAAGAGCATCAAGAGAGGAAATTTGTGTGCAAGTATTGTTTCAAGAGCTACCCTTGTGGGAAATCCTTGGGTGGTCACATTAGAACTCACACGAATGGGGGTAACAATTCAGCAGCTCAGGAGGTTGTGGAGGAAGCTGATTTCCCAATCAGCAAGCTTTTCTCCAAGAACAGTGATAAATCAGCTGCTGCTGCTGCTTTCATGGCTGAAGCTGGGGCCCAAACTGGGTATGGCCTGAGAGAGAATCCCAAGAAGACCAAGAGGTTTGTGGATGCTTCTGGGAAAGCTTGTAATTCACCAAAGGAGATGTTCTGCAAAGAATGTGGGAAAGGGTTCCAATCACTGAAAGCTCTGTGTGGCCACATGGCTTGCCATTCTGATAAAGATAGAGTTGGGAGCAGCAAGATTGAGGATGAGGAGAAGCAGAAACTGATCATGGATAGCCAGTCTGATACCGAAACTTCTGCCCCGAATCGGAGGAGGAGATCCAGGCGGATGAGGTTTAAAACTGTGGGGGCTTACTCCAATTCAGGATCTTTGGCTAACAACAACTCCTCTTCTGCATCTGGGGTGGAGCAGGAGCAAGAAGAACTTGCCAAGTGTTTGATGATGCTCTCTAGGGATTCTGGTGGCAAGAGAGGTTTGAACTCGGTTGCAGACTCTTCTGAGAACAATTCTGTTGTTCTGGAGGCTAAATCATCTTCCATTGATCTCAGGATCACTATAAAGAATGGGATGAAATGCATCTCCAATGATGCAGAGTTTGTTGACAAACATAGGGAGCACAGCAATCTCAAGTCTGCTGATTTCACTTCTTCTTCCGAGGATTCCGATTCCGGATACTTCAGGAATGGCCCCAAGAAAGTTGAATCAGATGTTTCGGTTGACGGGTTCCTTAGAAATGTGAATTCCAGCAAGAGAAAGTTCGAGTCTTCATCCGGGTTTGAGGACATGGATGGTAAGTATGGGAAGAGCAGCTTGAGCAAGTACAATTTTGTGAAGTCTGAACATGGCAAGAATTTGGATGAAAATGGAGGAGGAGGAGAGAGAGCCACAACAAAGTATGACTTGAGAAGAAGTGGCAAAAGAAGCTCCTACACTCCTGAGGCTTTGTACAGAAACTCTCAAAAGGGGATCAACAGGAAGCTCAATGGAAGTTGTGAGTCTGTGTATGAGAGTGATGCAGATAGCTTGGAGACTGATTCATATCCTGTCAAAACAGCTGACACCAAAACTGGAAAGTTCAGCAAGACTAAAACTTCGAGTTCCGCTCACGCTTCGCTGCGCAATGCCAATCCCGAGAAGAGGCCTGGATTGAAGAAGAGCAAGGGACATGAGTGCCCATTCTGCTCCAGGGTGTTCAAGTCTGGCCAGGCATTAGGGGGTCACAAGAGGTCACATTTCCTTGGGACTTCTGAAGACAGAACCTTGGTGATCAAGCAGGGATCGGCTGAAATGGCTGGCTTAATCGACCTCAATCTTCCCGCACCTGCTGAGGAAGACACGGTAGAGAATGCCGGATTCATGCGATGGTAGATTGCAACCGAAGCATGAGTTGCAGACAGATTTCTAGATCTCTTGGAAAGCAATTCTGTCAAGAGGTGTTTTGGGGTGTACAGATAAATATTTTGGCTACATAAATCAGTTCTCCTCCTCTGGGCCTGAAGATTTTGCTTGTCTGTCTTGAGCAAAGGTAAGATCTTTCAACAACCTAGCTTCTCTATTGCATTCTGAAGCTGTATTCTTTCATTTCTCCAACATTGTTCACTCATTTTTGTTTCTCATTTCCTTTAAAGGTTTATAATTGATACTACTATCACAAGTATCAGACATTATGGGAAACACTTACTCTCAAGCTTTCTCTTTTCCATTTTCGCAACTCAATCGCCATACAAGAACTGCTACATGACAAACATTAAAGAAGAACAGACTTGGAAACGTTAAAGATAGCATCTTTTGGCTGTTAACACTTGTTAGTGACTGAAAGATGGTTCCTTTAATGATTAATACTACTCACCGACGCTACTGACAAATTGAGTAAAAAAACAAAAACAAAAACAAAAAAGCAGTGGCTAACACTAGAAGCAAGCTGGGTACTTTCTTGGTGCCAATTTCTTTTCCTTGATGACCAAGAGTACAACCTGAACCAATCCCAATTGCTGTGACCTAAAAAGAATCCAGGACCATCTGCCTTTATGGAGAGCCATCACCAAGTGGAGTTTTGTGGAGTGGAAGAGAAGTTTCCTTTTGGGTTTTACATGATTCACCCACTTACTCTACATTCACATTCTTGGAGGAAAATCCAAGAATCTTGTTCTTGGAGAAAAGAAAGAATTTTGAATCCTTAATGGCTTAATTTGACATTTTCCCTTTTTACACGCATTGTCGTTTTCAAGTTGTTTATTTTATTTGGATTATAAGGTGTGGTCGTTAGACCAATCTTGGAGACTTGGAGTTGAAGGTAGTGAAGATAATCAGTGGTTTTAGGAAGTAAGTATGAACTAAAGTTGAAATGGTGGTTGCATTGTCACCACCCCTCCATCTTTGGTATTTTTTTCAATTGCTGCTTTCTCTTTAATTCCATAGGTTGTTAGAGCCTATGAGTCCGTTCCTTGATTTTTTTTTTTATTATATATAAATGAGATAGAGGGTTAGGGATATGGAAACTCAAATTAAAGTTCTATTACAAATGTTCACAAAAGCATTGACCACTAGATCAAGTGTTCAGAACCGGTTCCTTGAATGTAATGGTATTGGTAGTAGTACTAACTTTAAAGTCGTTTCTCTTAGATGTACATGCAAATAAAAGATATAATTTCCAAGTCTAGAAATTATATGAAGTATATTTTCTTTAATCTTTTGCGAATCTCCATGGATTGTTTTTTTGTGTGGAAGTATTATGTAATTTAAAGGGTTGATGAGAATATTTTGGTATTAATTTAAAGGGATTGCCAAAAAAATTAAACTATATAGACATGTTATGTTTTGGGAAAATTTTCAAAGCATTATAAGGTTAATTAATTAATTTTCTAATATTTTTTTGGAAATTAATGAAGAATAAAGAAGGAAAAATGTCCAAATTTACCATCAACGTTTGACTATTGGCACTTTTTTACCACTTCTTTTAAAAACAATCTCGTATTAGCATTGTCTTTAGTTTGGTGGTATAATATTACCACTCTCAACGTTTGTTGGTTCATATTTGCCATTGTTTGACCAGACGACGCCTTCCTGCTGTCACGATTGGTCCACATGTGAACTTTGGTGGTGAATGGGATCCAACGCGGATAAAACTTCTCCCAAGGCTGGCTAAAGCAGCTGAACGTTTTGTTTGGCGCTTAAATTGGTCTTCGAAAGAAATTGGAGGTTAGGGTTAGGGTTGGAAGCGAGAGAAGAGGATTTGCAGAGAGGATTCAATTCGGTCGATTTGGGCGCTTTGTTTTTAGGGTTCTACCTAATCGGCGTTAGTGCATCGTAGAAATGGTCAGCTGACATCCAATAGCGATTCGGGCAATTTAGGATGTCGATCAACTGGAGATCCTGGCTATTTCGTAGATTCAGGGCGTCGCAAACCAGATATGAGTAGAAATAATTGTTCTTTAGTGTTAATTGTTAATTTTTTGGTCTCTGAAACTTGTTTTTTTTTTCCTTCATTCATTCTAGCCTGATAAGATATGGGACTGGGCCATCAAGTCCCAATGGGAACTTTCGGAACTGAGGATTGAATATGCGGAGATGAAAGGCATGACGAACTTTCTATCTTTGTGATGCGACGCAACTGATAGAACTCAAGGTTATTGGTGCTGAGAATGAAGCTTTGAAGAGGCGTCTGAAGTATCATCAAGTAATGACTCCAGTGGCGGTGAGCATTGCTTTTGTTGCTCCCCTGGTGTTATGGATGCTGAAGTGAAGCAGATAGTTGGAAGCTGTTTAGACTTGCTCTGTTAAGTACCTATTGTGATTGTAGTTGGTGCAATGTTAAGACTTGTGTTAATCCTTGACTCCAAGTTGAACTTTGTTTCTTTAGTTTAGATTTGCTCAGTTAATGTTGGACTCCATGTTTAAATGGAAGCTCTTGTTGCTATGTTGAAGCTTTTGTAGTTAAGACTTGCATTGTTGAAGGGAAAGAAGCCGACGTGTTAAAAAAGATCGATCTCACCATTCTGTCTTTCACCACGTCACCATCTCAGTGTACAATCAGCAACAATTTTTGCCATGCAGGATAAAATTAACGGCAATGGCAAAATTGAACAAAAAACATAAACGACAATGGCATAATGAAGCCACTTTTAAAAGGAGTGGTAAAAAAGTGCCAATAACCAAACATTGATGAAAAATTTGAACATTTTCCGAATAAAAAACTAGGGTCAAGACTAGATGGGCTTGACATTATCCCAAGCCCAGGTCTGGACCCGGAATTAAGTACTCATACAGAAATGGGCCCAGAATTGGGCTCACGGTGACAAAACATCATCTAATCATATCCTTACTCTACAAGCAACTCATCAACGTACCTAACTTATCACTAATTAATAGAAATGCTAATCATATCCTCTCGCTGCATTACTAGACTCTTAATTATTCATTACTTGAAAGTTCTGAAAGTAAAATATGAAATAGCAAAAGATTTGCAAAATATAAGCATCAATTTCATCATAATTTTTCATGCAAAATATGAAATAGTCCCTGATGTTTCAGAGTACGTTTCACATATTTTGTTTTTAATCATAATTTTAATTCTTTTTTATATGAGTTATAATTATTAATTATTAATTATTTACTGTTGTTCAAAAGATGGGAAAATTTTAGTAATATTTTTCATATGTGGTGAAGTCGTGAAGTTAGGGTATTGTAAAAGCTGAACGCAATATGGGGTAGCTCGGATCCCATTTATTTAATTACTTTCCTTTTCTAATTTTTCTTTGCTTTTATCCCCCCCTCTTTAAGAGTGTGATTTAGTGTAGAAATTAGAGTTGAAAACAAAAATAAGAGGTCAAGTTTCATAAGCGTTGTCAATCAGATATAAAGAGATGTTGATCGACTATCGAAATTAACATTTATTTTAGCGATGTTGTTCAAGATAAATCATGTTGCTGATCAAGCACACCAACATTGATCAGGTGTAAGAGGATCTTAATCAACCATGCAGATCAATATTTATTTTGACGATATTGTTCAAGAGAACTCATATTGTTGATCAAGCACGTCAACGTTACCGATCACATGTAATTAAGGAGATGCTGATTAACCATGTGGATCAATATTTATTCTCGTGTTGTTGTTCAAGAGAAGCCATGTTGCTAATTAACATTTAAAATGTTGATCAATGTTGATCAAACACGTCAACGTTACCGATCAGATGGAATGAGATGTTGATCAATCATGGGGATTAACATTTATTCTGGCGATATTGGTTCAAGAAAAGTCATGTTGGTAATAAACTTTTAAAACGTTAATTAATGTTGATCAAATACAACAACATTACCGATCAGGTGGAAGAGGATGTTGATTAACCATGAGGATCAACATTTATTCTCGCAATGTCGTTCAAGAGAAGCTATATTGTTGATCAACCTTGTTGATCGTCCTAATGTTGATCATGAAAGAACATGTTTTTTTATCAATACAATGCTGATTAGGGTGGCGTATGCTGTTGACCGTGTTAATGCCCATCATCAAAGGATATGTTGCTAGCTATGTTGATGCTGATCGGGAAAACCCTTATTGTTGATCGAAACGCCATTGAATGTTGATCATATTGTACAATATGCTGATTAGATTATGTTACAATTTACTTTTGATCAAATATTATAAAATATTGATTAGATTTTATGAAATGATGATCGTAATGTACAAGATGTTGATCTGTTTTTGTTACCGTTGTCATTTCAGTTTCGTAGAGTTTGTTGGTCAAATGTTATAAAATGTTGATGAAACTTTCATGAAATGATGATCAAGACATATAATATGATCAGTTTGTGTTACAAATAAATCCAAATAGTTCCAAAATCTACAAACACACCCTCCAAACAGCTTCCTTCTAATCAAGCTTTGTAATTGGAGTTCGTGCAAGGAAAGCGAGAGAATCAAGGCTGACCGCCACCGTTGAATGCATTTAAAGAGATCTACGGCCATCGTCGTTGTCGCTCGACATCTACCATATAACTCACTGAAATCCTCACCTACTTTACTCCGCCGACTCTAGAGCTCGCCCGATCTGATTCCTGTTTGAGGATCTATTCTTCAAAGGCAAGCAGTTGGTTTCGCTCAAACCGAGTTCGTCGTTACAACCAAAATCACCATAAATTTCTGTACTGCTGAAGAAATCAACCACCAATTTCGGGTCTTGTTGCTCAAGTTCAAGAAATCGAAGCTCAGTGCAGAGGAAGAAGAATCCATGTGGAAGATGACAATATGTTGACTGGATTGTTGAAATCAGACATTGTGGATGTGGAGATAGCTCAATGTTTCATATAAGCCTAAAAAAATGAGTCCAAAGTTTCAGTCAACTGTCAAACATTTGCTTCACCAAGAGATACAAGATTCATGTATGCATCCTCAGTTTGTGTCTGATGTAATGAAGCCTCAGTTTGTGTTTGAAAGTCGTAAAAGGGTTTACTCTCCACGCGAAGGGATGAGAGAAGCTGGGTGGGGTAAGAGAGAGTGTGTTTGAAATTTTGGAACTATTTAAGGTACATTTGTAGTTTTATTAGATTTATGTTAAAATGAATATTAAATCCACATATTTTCATCATTTTATAACTATAATAGTCGAGAAAACGGTAAAAGTCACGGTAAGATTAACGGTGCACACAATTGAAACTTACAGGATCAAAGTGATACAAATTCTTAAAATGAGATCCAAATAAGACAAATATAAAACTTAAGGGAGTACGGACGGAGTTTACTCTACTAAAATGTTATAAGATGTTGATATGATTTCTTTGAAATTGGATTGTGGCAAAACAAAGGAAAAAGGATAAATGTTTGATACTCGGGCGGTCCAAAGAATTTTTTACACCATCACCTGTTTTTTGGTAATAAACATGTGGGTCCCTTAATATTCAATAATAGTATAAGATGAGAAGGACCCACACATTTATTATAAAAAATAAGTGATGTTGTAAAAAAAATCTTTACACCGAGAGAGTATCAAACATTTATCCAACAAAAAAAACCCACATATATGGATCTCTTTCTTCTTGTTATTTTTTGCTCTTTTCATTTTGCTAATTATTTGTGTTTTTTTGTTATAGAATAAAGATATATAGGTTATCTAAGAGAATGGAGAAAAGAGAAGAAAGTGTGTGACTCAATGGCATTAATGTAAATAACTTGACAACTTGTGGGTAGCACTATGTCATGATAAACTCCGCCATTTACAAAACCAACATGAAATTGGAAAAACGTCAAAACAAAAACATAAAGCCAAATACCTATTTAGTATTCTGAACTTTAACGAGTTGGGTAACTCAGGGCCTAAACTAAAAAGTGAGCATTCAAGACCTCATACTATTAATTTCTGGGCAAATAAGGGTCTCGACGCGGTCAACTTGTCACATCGTACATGCTGAGTTGACCGGATCAAGGCCCTTATTTGTCCATAAATTAATAGTACGAGGTCCGGAAGGCTCCACTTTTAATCTAGGTTCTGAGTTGCCAAACTCGTTAAAGTTTAGGGTACTAAATATGTATTTGGCCAAAACATAATGAAAGTAGTAGGCTCTTACAAAGATACTTGAGTTAGTTAGATTCCAAAATAAAAAGTAGTTCTAACAGGAAGATGTTGCGTATGTAGTGCAAGTGGTAAAACCAACTGACCAGTTTGGCCAGACCCATTTGAACATTTCTAAGCAACTAGTTCCATAGCCACAACAATCGATATAGTATATCTCGCACAATTACCACAAACAACCAAGAGAGGTTTGATGGAGGACATCGCCAAACATATTGTTTACTACGTCATTTCTTACAAGATTTTCTTTAAAAGTAAAGCAATTGAATCCTTGCTTTTCTGCAAAGCACTTTGATATTTCTCACCCCTAAATTGAGATTTCGTTACGAATGGCTGTTGGAAAATTCTCATATTTTGTGTTCTTCACATTCAAGATTGCTTGTGTTTACTTCATGCTACTCTCCCCTACATGTACACATAATTTTTCAGTTTTACAATCTCCACTTAAGCTTTGATGACTAGGCTTTGAGGGAAGTAAAAGATCAAATAGGTTTTGAGGGAAGTAAAAGATCAAATTGAATGAAGATTGATGGTTGTTGTGCTAAATGACAGGTGAAAGATTAAGTAGAAGTTTGGGTGCTGGGGCTTTTCTTAAAACTTTTGAAAATATTTCAAGTTTCCTTTTGAAATAAATGAAAGAAGAAAATGCGATTTTTAAAGAGATATGAGAAATTAGATGGGAGAGGGTGGTGGGCAATGGAATGGTGGCAATTGCCACCACTCAAATTTGGGATAATTAGGGTAATAGTATTCAAAGTTTTATAAAATAAACAGTCAAGTTCCCATTAAATTTTTTGTTATGCCCCCACTCAAAACAAATTCCACTAATTGACTACTTATGCCCCCGTTCTCAACAATTCCTGGCTCCGCCCCTGGTGGTGGGGAGTAAAGAGATAGAGGGTAATTATAGCAAATTTTTTCTAAAAAAAACATGTTAATTACTCATAATTTAGGAGCAACCAAAGAGCAAGTGTTTCTAAAATTTAGGGGCGGGAGGGAGTATATTACAACTATGATAATCATATTTTCTCAATTGTACCTTCATTAAATTTACTTACTTCTGTAGGAATTGCGCAAGTTATGGATCAACCAAGGGTCGAATATTACCACAAAATTTGCAAGGATAAATGTCCTGGTGAAGACATGGAGTGTTATCTAAATTGCATGGAGTTATCATATAAACCTCTAATTAAATCCGATAATGAAAATGATTTTTACGGTTCAGAACTTGAAAGAAATCACCAATTTTGCAAAGATAAACAATTTTTAGACATGGATTCTTATAAAACTTGCATGAAGGTATGGTACACTACTTTTGGATCTGATACACCACTTACATTCATTGTAAGTTATTGCAATACTTGCATGCGTGTATGTGGGGAGGATGACATGAATTGTTTTATAAATTGCATTGAGTCGTGGTATGTTGCTCTAGACTTACCAACGCTTGAAACAAATCACCAATTATGCAAGGATAAATGTAAAGACTTGTTTTGTTATAGACAATGCATGATGGAGCACTACGTCTAGAAA